>JBCEWC010001398.1:0-41565 GCA_038996855.1 Solanum aculeatissimum
GCGGAAAGGTTTATATATGGATACTTCCTTATTTGGTGCTACATTTAGTCAAGATGAAGCTAAAGCTTTTCTTCACTATAAATTGTAATGGTCGACTTCCATGATAAAGCATGTTAAGTTTACGTTAGTTTCATGCTAGCCAGAGTTTAAGGATGTCACAAATCTATGTTGCAACACTTCAAATGGAGATTGTCTCAACGCTACCAGAGTCCCAATTAGTAGTTCTTCCTGTTTTACTTGTATTATCTACATTGTCGTTGATACCATGCAAAAAAAGATTCAAACTTCGATTGTTGTAGAGCTCTGTAAATATCATGAAGAGTTTTGAAATATCTGTCCAGAACATGCGTAGGAGTGAGGTACTCGAATGATCAAGAGTAGTCTTGCTTGGGAAAAGTTCATTTTCTAATACGAGGCTTTTTGAGTTAAGAATGAAACCAAATCAAATGGATAAAATATAGAATGGAGACTATTCTATAGTTATATGACTCTCACTAATAGGCATCCACGTGCAACGCACGTAGAGTAAGTCTAGTTACCTTAAAATCACCAACTCCACCTTCTCCAATGTCAAATTACTATTTTAGTCTTTAATCAAACTTAAATGTGTTGTCCCTTATCAAAGACAACATTGCATCACACCTTTTCCTCCTTCGTACCAACCCCCAACTATTCACGAATAGATGCAACCCATGCCTTTCACTCTTTATAACACGCAAAAACGGATGTTGTTTCCCTCAAACGCACAACATTTGCACTTAGCAACAGGTATGCACCATTACACATTATTCAAAGGCACTGTAATTAGTAACTCTAATATTCTCCATCACCAGTTAAATCTGTTTCCCTGTACAAGCAGATCATCCGCAGAAACAACTTCCATTAATCCATGAACTATACTTACAGTTTGGTTTACACTTCGGAAAAATTACTCGTCCGTTTACGAGTTGTAAGTTTCAATTTATTACTACTTAATGCTTAATCTCACTCCAGTTTTACATCTGCTCACTACCCTGTTTCACACGCCAACATCTTAAACTCTACATTGTTATGGACTATCCCTGGAGGCAATAAATACTCAACCTATTATTAATCTGTTTGACGGACTACAGACAGTTCCCTGCCATTTATAATTACAGTATTTTCATATATATATTACTGCTAATCTAATTTGTACCACAGATTGTATCTTACTACTAACCTAGATACCACTTATTTTTTCTTCGATGAGTACAAACAGTACCCTGTCATTTGTAGTTGCATTCTTTTCATATATATGTTACTGCTTTTCTTATATTTATGTCACTGCTAACCTTATATTTGCATCTAAACAGGACTAATTTGGTGCAACATTTCACCATTGTATTGGCCACAAGAAAATACCTAAAAAGATATTAAACCCTTCAAATACATATGTTATTAGTTACGAAACTATTAATACGAATCTTTGAAATGGACGTCATTCATTTAATGCTACACAACCCATAGATAAGGCCAACCAGACAAAATGGAGAATTGATATCAAATCGATAATTGGTGGACTTGAATTATACATTACAACTATTAGTTGATGCTTGCATGAGTATCCCGTATTACTAGAGGATTGGTCTCCATAAAATGTGTGCTATAGTATCTCTACACTTAGATAAGGAATCAGGTTTCTGCACTATTGGTCTAGTGGGAGCACTCATGCTTTAATTACCAGGTCGTTATTGTCGATTCGATTTCTTTGTGTGACAAACTTTCATTGTAGCACAATATGATTTTTAATACACTTCCTCAATTTATGCATACCTTTATCGAATTGAATGGTCGATTAATTATATTTACATCATTGAATTTGTTGATGATATTCCTATTGATTTGTCAGTCACTATTTTAAATTACTGTCATAGAGTAAATTCCGATCGTATCATTTACACAACAAATAATGTAGGCATCATTTGAAGACTATTATACTTGAGTTATTTATAGAAGGAATATTATAGGAAGTGCACAACAAGAATGACAGATTTCTTAAGCATATCCAATCATCTTATGTTTTTCTTATATTAGTAATTATTGTATGCTGAAAAAAAACTACTTGAGTAAATAAAGTCACAGTGATATTTAGTATTAGAGATTAAGGCACATTCAATATTTTTAGAGTTAGAGAAGTTAGCAAAATGATCTTTCATAATTAGTATCATGCCCATATTTGACCGTCCATATCGTATAACTAATAGGATTCCTCCGGTGAATGCATTATATACAAAATAGACACAACAAATCTCGCAGGTAAAATGTCTGAGGTATTTCTTCCTACACTCTTTAGGAATTAAATAACTTAATGTTTTATCCCCCTTAAATTTGTTTACCCATTTCCAAATGATCATTAAGCTATCGATGGAACACAGAGATTGGGCACACAAGGACATTTACCAACTTGAGGATCCAATATTTGAAGAAATGACAGGAACAACATCAATTCAGATTTAAATCAAAACTATGCTAGATCCACCTTACAATTTATGAATGCAAATATATATATATATATATTATGATAGAACATGTATGACATTGGCATTACAATTTTCACCTTCTAAACAAGACGTTTTCAGTACAACATTTCATAATTGTATTAGCCACAAAAAGATGCCCCACAAATATTAAACCCTTCAAATACATAATCTATTTATTACAAAGCCATAATGTGTCAACATAGGCTTTCGCTACCAAAATAGTAATAATTGTAACATCCCCAGGAACAACGCAAATTGGCCCTTGTTTGATCTACATATTGAGGGCATAATCTATTTCTTGTAAAAACATTGTCTTATAACAAATTTGAAAGTAATCAAACTAGAAAAAACATATACATAATATGAATTAAGCTAATGAAATTTTCATTGATTGTATTCATAGGTTCAAGGGAAGTGGAGACAATATGAACAGTACCAAACATTAGCAACTACCAAAGAAGTAGTTACTATTGTGTATAATTTGTTAGTTATAATTAAACTAAAATATTTAAAACTACTTAGAGGGGCATGTATTTCGTGACATGACTTAACTAAGAGGACAAAGTGTTAACTCTTGCTAAATCAGTTACTAAGAAATGAGCTTAAACCTTCACCACAAATTATACGGAACAACTAATAAGGAAATGTGAACAAAACATTCATCAATAACTGCCCTACAACCAAGAAGAAAAATAGTTAAGCTCAATCACTTCGATGCTATTGCAATTAATTGTTGGTTACTGGAGAATTATTTATAAACTTGAGCAAAGATTGATAATCTAGAAATAAATAAATATTTGTTTGAATGACTTTTAAGTGTTCTATATATGCATACTAATTAACTTCTTTTTTTTTTTTTTTGGTTAAAATAAAAATAAATATTCCAATAGGTAATTTTGACTCTATGAAAAAAATTCAAAGAAAAAAGATATGATAAAGATTGATAATTTAGAGGGTAAAATAAATATTTGACCGTTTTGAATGATCTTCAAAGTATCTTTATGCATAGTAAATTTTTTTTTTTTAATTTTAAATTAGTTAGAGGTAACTTAAAAAGTTGAATTAGCAAATAATTTAATTCTATTAACAAGTAGATATCTAGCGAAATAGGTGATAATATATTATTAATTCGAAAAATCCAGTAAAATCAAACAGATATAAAAAATAAATGGTATTCCCAAACATATATATTATTAATGAAAAGATAATATGGGTACTATTTTAGTTTTTATTGTATTTTAAATTAGTTATATGCCAATTATAATTAGTGACATCACTGATTAATTTGTTAGTGGGGCAAAGTATAATCATGCATATGAAAAAGTGGAAAGACTTTTTAAAGTTAAATCCAAATTATTATATTTTTAGATTTCAATTAAATCATGTTTCAACAATTATATTAGTAAACAAAAAAGTTGATACAAATTTTATTTATAAACACTATTATAAATAAATATGATGGTGATCCCGCATTAATTTTCAGGCAGAATATTATGTTGATATGATAGATATTATCTTTGAAATTTTTTCTAGAGGTTTATGAGTTATTTGTGTACATATTAATTTGCTATATTTAGTATATACTTTTCAAATGTAATTTGCATGTTAGTAATAGAGAAATAACTTATTAAGAAAGGAAAAAGCTTGGACAGAGAAATAACAATTATAAATAAAAGTTAAGTTAAATTTTTACAAATTTAATTTTATGAAAAATATTTATTTGATACATAATATAATAAATTAATGTAATCTAAAGAATTAACCAATTTCAAATATAGGTATGATACTTAATGGGGAGATTTTAATTAGCCAAAACTTACATATATCTAATTAAATTTGATGGTTTATATTTGTAGCTTGAATAACTTCTGATCATCTCAATTCCAATAATAATCTTTATTGATCATTCTCATAAATATATTTATTTGTTTATGTATAATTATTTATTCAACTTTTATAATAGTAATATAAATTTTATTTTTAAAATTTATGTATTAAATAATTTAATATATACATGCAACACACGTGCCACAAAACTAGCACATAATTAAAAGTGTAAAAGTTTACTCTGTCACAAACACTTTTATATGATATGTGAGTAATATCTTTAAGATTGTAATTAAAGCCTTACACTATGAACTATTCAAATATGATAATATCATAAGCACTAAATTATTGATGCATAGGACAGAGATATATTGAGAAAATCTCTGGTGGATTACAAAAGTGATTAATTACAAAGAACCTAGCTAAGCTAGGTTAGTTTGAACAACAACAAGAACATTACTTAATTCCTTGGAAGCTTAGCCAAGACAAGATTACAAAAAAGTCATATACGCTTCATTAAAAGAGTTGTTTTCTTTTCTGCAAAGATAAAAGGATTTCAATGAAGTGTGAGTTCGAGAGAGATTGGTAGACCTAGAGATATTTCTAATGACACAATATTATGAGAGTCTTCTTTTTTAATCATAGAAAATGCACTCTTAGTTGAATAACTCCTACCATATGCACCAAACATTTTATTCCCATCTCCACCCTGAAAAAAATAAAATGAAATGAAATTCTAATTAGTTAAGCTAAAGAAAGTTAACTAATGAAAAGCAAATTAAAGATTTCGTTAATTAATTACTTGAATGCTAGTGCTTCCATTGAAGAAATCCCACAACATGTTGCCAGATGGGTTGGATCGTCCTTCCAACATCATCATCTTCTCAGGCACAGGCTTCCTGTTCAATTATAACAATACTTTCAGAGATGCAACTAATTACTTACATTAAATCCAAGGGAGTTTTCAATACTTGAAGAATTTAGGGAATGTGATTTGAAAAAGGAATGTGAGACGAACCATGGAGCTGGAGGGAAAATAGTAGGGGTTGGGGCAATTTGGCCCAAATAGTTAGTCGTTACAGTGGAATTAGGATGCCCATTTAACACAGCTTTGCCACTAAGATTATAGCATTGAGGAAGAAAGGTTCCATTGGGATGATTCATTTTAACTGGACCAGCCATTATGTTCTTCTTAATCCCATTTGCATTTGCAGCTTCTGCTTCATCTGATAATCAAAATATTAAAAACTCTAATGAGTATAAAATCAATGTATAACACCTGAATTAATTAATTAAATGCTAATTTTTAAATTTTGAATCGACATTCTATTATATGAACTCTTTCCTTGCACTGTTAGAGTCTTTGTTTGGATAGTATAATGCAGCCAGCATCACCACCGCCCACCACTACATGACAATTTCTCCAACACATATATTTTTAACTCTTTCAATTTATTATTATTATTTTTTTTAGAAAAAAGAAGAAAATGGGAAAGAGTAGCTAGTACCTGTAATTCTAAGTCCCTTTTCAATTTTAGTAAACACCTACAGTCGTTATGAAACCAAAAGGTCAAATGAAACATAAAAAAATTCAATTCCTCATATAAAACTTCACTGTCTTTTCTTCGTTGCATCACTGTTTATTTTCTCAGAAAATTGACAAAGTTTCAATTGAATCAGCTTGTTTAGATAACAAAATCAACTTTCAGGCGGTTGAAAAATTGCCATAAAAAGTAGAAATAATTTAAAAGAATCCATTGAAAAGAAGTTAATAACGCACATACAAAAGTTTGTGTCTATATATATAAAGATACCTTGCATTGGCGGATCAGTCTTCCTCTTTCTATACCGCTGTGCACATCATACAAAATACATCTTTAACTTATATTCACAATGAAATTAACATAGCAGCTAAAAAAAAAAAAAACAGAATTTGTAACTTGAAGGTGACTCTTAATATGAGATACGGTGAGGCCCTTCACATCCATTATCTCTTGAATCATCTTTGGTGTTGCTCCTAATTATATACACCAACAACAAAATCAATAAATAAATGACAGATATACCAATTCAAGGAATGCTTTTTTCGTATATATAAGTTATACAAAAAAAAATAGTTAGGCTTACTCTTTTTTCCACCAAGACGACCAACAGCATGCATAAAGTTGCGATGAAGATTATACGGCCATCGGAGTCTGGGAGTTTTGGATCTATGATACAGTGATGGTTTCTTGCTTTTATTTTCCAATGTTGGTGGCTCCAAACATAAATCAGCACAAGGAGAATTTTCTGACAAGGGATCATCTATAGGTAGGTTAAGGTCTAACCTCTTCATCATGTTGAAAGATGAGAAAGAGAGAGAGAGGTAGCCTAGCTTGGATGAAGAGAGGAAGGAGCTATGTTCTATGCTCATGAATATATACAAAGTACAAACACCTAAAAATGAATAAATATAAGAGACTCACTGTTGTCACTTGTCACTTTTTTGTCTATTTGTGTACAAAAAAATGAAAAATCTTTTGAATTTTGATGAAAATTTTCCCACGGAACTCCAGCTACCAAGATATGTTCAACCTTGCACTCATAATTAGATGAAAAAAGAAGTAAGAAAAAGAAAAATAATTAACCATAATATTAACTATTCTTTTTCTTTTTAAATTTGTTACATTACCTATTTTTATTAATCAAATATTTGATAAGTAAAATTTTAGTTAATTTTAAAGTCTTAATTATTAGAATAATAATAATTTTTTTCTTTTTCCTTCATAGCCTAGAAAATTCTAATTCAAAAGTGAATCTTAAAACTAAACAAATAAAAGATAAAATAATAAATTAAGAAAAATAGTGAAAAGACGATTTTGTCTAAAGTAGAGTATTTTAATGAATGACAAAAAGTTCAAACAATATTTCTAAGGGCCAGCACGCTTTTAATATATACTAGGCTTACCGCACGTGCGTTGCACATGTATGTTGTGCCGCTTGAAACTATAGGTGACACACATAAAAGTGCAGGTGAAAGTGTGTCAAGTCAATAATTCAATAATACAGTAAAGTACTCTTGAATGGTTAATTGTTCGATTGTGGATGTGTCATAGTTATCCTTCCTACCCCATTATTTTGGTCCTTATGTTAACTATCTGTTGTGTTCCTCGTACATCCGAAAAGGATGTGTATTGTTAAAAGTTTATGCCTTTGTCCGTATAATTCATTTCTTGGAATAGCCTTGTGAGTCTTCCTTTATAAATAGAACAGAATGTGTAGTTGCTTTTATTCTGGTCCTATATCCAAGTGTACTTATTAAGAGATTTAAACTTGCTAGGTAAGTGGTACCGACGAAATAGTGTTTGAAAGATAGTGAGTCTCTGTACCAAGGATGGAGGTCGTATATGCTAATATATTGCGCGCAGTTGTGCCAATTAGATGTGATGGTAAATTAAGGTAAGCCATTTAATTTTAATAACGACATAGCTAAAGTTGGATATTAACTGTACATATACAAAGAATGTAATTGAAATTAGAAGGACTTTGTATTCAAGCCATTAAACAAATTGGAGTATAATGTACTTTACACAAGGTTAGCAGCAAAATATATATGGGGTTAATTTGTAGACTAGGAGATTTCTCTACAAATTTGTAGAACTCATAATCGATTGTCGAACACTAAGTATAACCTTTATTCACAATGAGGATGAATAAAACGAAAGGAGAAACAATATTATTTTTCGTGGAAATATAAGCGCGTTGCAAAGATAAATCGTACGTACGAGGTTAGAAGCAGAAGAAGTATGGAAGACCTATATATATATACGCAAGAGATTGTTGTTAAATGGGGGAAGAGATTTGCGTATAGTGGTTTAAATAGGCAGAAGTCATACCTGTTGGGAAAGGATGTGACGACAAAGTTAATAACGGCTGAGAATTGTGATTTTTCGGAAAGGTTATTTTTATTTTCTTACAGTTAATTAAAAAAAAATTCAAATTTTTGTAAGACAATATATCGGAAGAAGCAAACATATATCCATAGTTAGCAAAGGGTATATATTGTTTGAATATGTGTTATATTATGCATTATCGAGAAGTCACCTTTTATTCAAATGTGAAAAAATATTATTAAAATTGCATCATATCTTCTAGTATCTTTCCGAAAAAACACTTATTCATTTCTCGGTCGTATCTTCTAAAAAAGTTAACAGTTATAATACTTGGGCAGAATCCAAAATCATTATCTTAAGAGAGTCAATTAACACCTCTTTACTGAAAATTTACCATAAATAGATTAAATTAATCACCCTAGATATACTCCCTTATTTGACAAACTGCTAGCAAGCATGATCTAATTAATTAAGTTGGTAAAACCAATTTATTACTATATTGTTGCAAATTTATTTTATCAAGTTAAATAAAGTATAACTTTTAAAAAAGAGAGAGATTTCCTTAATTACTTGAAAAATTGCAGTTATTAGACAGATCTAATTCACGTGAACTTATAGTTTACCTTGAAGATTATATTCACCCTTGTAATATAATACAAAAAGTTGGAGACCATAATTTCATTAAATTAAATTGATGAAAGGCATCATCGTAAAGATCTTACAAGCTACATTGATTTATGAAGAGATCTAGGTTGACATTAAATAACTTATCGAAATTGTTACGACGTACGTTAATTGCATCATCAAACGCAACTAATTGCATAATTATTTATAACTAACTTTCCTTTTTTTTTGGGTAAAAACAAGAGATATTATATTAATAATTAATATGCATCATTACAGGATAATAACAGAGCACATGTAGTACTAGTACACTCCTTAGGAGGGATATTAGCACTATTAATACAACCATCTATTATGTTCGACAAATCATTTGCCGGTTGGCGTTGTAATAATCTCACAAAAGTCGTCTGTATTTAATTTGAATCTGGATGTTGGGGGATTCCATTTTACGTATTCGAGAAAAGCTTTTTTTCTGATTGTGCCCTTATGTGATAGTAGTGCTAGGTATTCCATAGCATGGTTGTAAGGTGTGAGGTTTAGGATTTTTCGTTGTGATCTTTGGAACACAAATTCGTTCCTTACTAACCAAATGTTCCACGTAAAGAAGGGGAAAACTTCTTTCCATTGGAGGTTATGTTTTAATGTGAAGTGTAGACTAGCAAGTTGAATTAACCAATCTTTCTCTTCAAATTTTATTATCTTATTTATTTTATATATGACTTCTAGTTGTTTCCAGTGGTCCCTCACCCTTGGGCATTCTAGAAAAATATGTTTACAAGTCTCTGGGCATTGCAGTGGTTGCATTGTGGGTTTATGTTAATGCCAATTGAGTGGAGGTGATGTTTTGTAGGTAGCTTGTCGCGCTGACACTGTCATAGAAAAAAATAATCTTGTTAGGACGGCATTGTAGTTTCCAAATTCAGAGATACTTTGAGACTTTTGGTATAATTTCTTTACTTTGGCTTGTGAGCAAGTTGTATGCTGATTTAATAGTGAAATCGCCATTTGGGCTATGTAACCATATCACTTTGTCTTTTCTGGTGTTGGTGTGTGAAATGTGCGTATTGTTTAATAGGTTGATAATATTTTGGGGTAAGGTGGTGAATAGGGATTCCAGGTTCCATTCACCCTTCTGGTGGAGATCCTTTACTGTACGGTTCTATTCCCCTTGATTTAATGGGCCAGTTATTTGGTTCATTAATGGCTGATGGTTTGGGAGCCATTTGTCTCCCCAGAATTTAGTAGATTGTCCATCGCCAATTGTCCATTCTATCCCTTCTCTACATATATCCCATCCTTCAACTAAGTGTTTTCATAGTCGACTATGGGTCTTTTTGGCTTTTGTGCTGTTATCTAGTTGGCCATTTATGTATTTTGATATCAAGGTTGCTGCCCAAATAGTGGATGGATTGCTAAGAGCTCTTCATGCCACCTTGGATAGTAGGGCCATGTATCAAAAGCTTTTTCCAGGTCTATTTTTAGCATCATGTGATATTTTTTCTTATGCTTGTTCTTGAAAGATGTCATTATTTCTTGCACTAGAATGGCATTGTCCGTTGTTTGTCTATTCTTTAGGAAGTTAGCTTCGTAGGGGCCTATGAAGGTGTCCATGATGGGCCGGAGTCTTAGGACTATGATTTTGGATATGATCTTGTATGTGATGTTACATAGACTAATAGGTCGAAATTGTTTAAGAGTTTAGGTTTCATGGCCGGCTTTTCGTAATTAGGCATACTAGTGTTCTATTTATGCCATTTGGGAATTGGGATTGAGCTTTCCTCAAAAGCTTGTGTGCACATACTTATTACGGATTTCCCTACTAATTAAATGATGTACTTTTGATAGAATATGGGATGTAGTAGGTCATCTGATCCTGATGCTTTTAGGGGTTGAAAAGATTTCACTACTTTACGGATTTCAGTTTGGTGTTTCTTCTAAGAAGGAGAGTTCAGTCAGTGTCTCGTTTGTATTTTTGTTAGGGATTCTCATTGACAGTTTCTTATTTGTTGTAAAAAGATCTTGAAAGTTTGTATGAGTTTGTTTTAGTATTTCTTTTTGATGATATATCCAGTTAATTGCCTTGACAATCTTTTAGGGTGAGCATCCTATTTCTCCTTCTTCGATTTAGTGTTGTTTTGTGAAAGAACCTTATATTGAGGTCTCCATCACGAATCCAGTTTATTCTTGATTTCAATTTTCAAAAATCCTCTCTCGTTCTTAGTAAGTTGTTGTATTCTTGGATTAGGTTTTGTTCTAAGTTTTGTAGGAATTTGCTTCTTTCTAGGTTAGGTTATTTTTTAATCCCTTCTATATGAAGGATTTTCCTTCTTTTGTGGAAAATATTTTGAAATGTGGTTTTGTTCCATTTATTGACTTTTTGTGTGAAGATTGAAATTGTTTCTAGTATGTTATTTGATATAGACCACGCGTTTGATACTATACTTGTCAAATTGGAATGTGACATTCATATCATTTTGAATCGATTTTTTTTTTATTTTTGCTTTATTTTTATTTTTTTGTGTAGTGTCAATAGTAGGGGGGCTCTAGGTAGATGGACCACCTGCGAGTTTGGGAATTGGTGGATCCATTTTTCATTTGCAAGGAAATAGTCTAATCTTTCATAAATTAGAGCGTTTCGCTTTTTGTATCTTTTATTTAGCCATGTATAGCGACTTCATTTAAAGTCTAAGTCTATAGTCATTATGATCGGGATCAGGACTACTACGTAGTTTCCCACTTTCAAGTTGTTGAGAGTATATGTTTGTTTATGAATCTTTTCTTGAATATCATTATTTTTATATCTTTCAAGACTCCTATTTCTATCCTCATTTCCCTCATCAAGCTCATACTTGTGCTTGGCTTGAAGTTATTTGGGGGGAGGGAGGAAATGTGTGTTGGGGCCTTACCTGAGACGAGGTCGCAACACTGTTTGGTACTAGTTGGCTGGGCCTCCTGGTCCACGGGGAAGGGTGGTATGTTCATCCAACCAATGGAATGTACCTAACTTCCCTTCACATTCATATACATATGGTATTTCTGCTCTTGTTATCCTTGAGAAAAGAAAAAGAGGAAGGTCAAATATAACATAAAAAGATTCCTGAAAAAGGGAATTTACTTTATCTTTTCTATTTTGCATCATTGCACACATTTACGTACTTGTCGTTCAATAATTGAAAAATCATAGAGTCCTCAATTCATCCTGCTGTTTACTTGGATAAAAATATATATCAATGAGTACATTCTACGCTATAATGCGTTGGAGTAAATTTAAAAGAAAAGAACGAACTTGTGTGTTCAATTATTGTACACACAAATTCCTATCTTGTTACAGTAAATTGTACGTAGCACCGGATTCATTATAAATTTGTGTATAAATGTTCACTAGCCCATCATCATATTAGAAAGATGAGAAGGTGTATATGGATCGAGCTGGTTCAAATTTTTTAAATATTTATAAGTCAAATTAAACTAATAAAATTCAGTTTTTTTTAGGCTTCTCGGATTTTATTTCAATTTTTTCGATAAAGTATTCATACGAACATATAATTAATTTGTGTTTTAAATATTTTTTTAATCCTATTCAAATATAATTATCTAATGTTTTCTTAAGAAAATAACACAAATATGATATATGAGTGATATTAACACTAAAATATTCAACAAAAAGTAATAATGTACTTGCATAAATAAAACAAACATTTCAAATAGATAAGTTAAAATAAAAATGATTATATTTTTAAAGTAATAAATCATGCTAAAACAAGTATAATGAGTATTATTATGTGAATAAATTTTAAAGAAAACTAACACTAGGTTATGTATTTTAATTATAAAAATCAATATAACTAAAAAAT
This sequence comes from Solanum aculeatissimum, assembly GCA_038996855.1. Classification (NCBI taxonomy): domain Eukaryota; kingdom Viridiplantae; phylum Streptophyta; class Magnoliopsida; order Solanales; family Solanaceae; genus Solanum; species Solanum aculeatissimum. The sequence goes on from JBCEWC010001398.1 coordinate 12,679, forward strand.
ATATTCAACATTAATTATTGGTATTCTTGGTGTTGAATTGTTGTTTTTTTAAGCAATAATATTGATTTGAGCTCTATTAGAGTTACTAACATTTGTGGAATATAACCTTTATTGGACTATTCAAAATTTAACTTGAAATAATATTGTTAAAAGATAAAAATTATGAAAAAAATATAAGAATTATTTATAAATTATATCAAAGTACATATTTTTATGTATAAAATAATTTTTAAAAATTACATATATGATGTTGGGTTGGGCCGGTCTCGGCTGACTTTTTAAAATTAAAACCAACCCAACCCAATATAATCAAACCTTTTTCTTAAATATCAAATCAAGTCAAACCAAACCACTAATTGATTATTTTTAGTTGACTCAATTTGCAGTTTAAAGCGATTTTCGGTTAAATTTTCTTCACCCTTAGATGGGGCAAATTTAAAAGAAAAGGACGAATTTGTGTGTTCAATTACTGTACACCTAAATTTTGAGGAAATGATTTAAATGGTCCTTAATATATGCATTGTTTTGGTCGTTAATATATTTCACATGATTGAAATGATTCTTAGAGTATGACAAATGTGTTCATTTTGGTCCTTAATATATTTTACTTGATTGAAATGGTCTTTAATGTATAATAAAACATGTTCATTTCAGTTATTTATCCTAACCTAACAGATTTATTAAAAAAATATTAAATTTAACCATGGACCCTATGTGGCTAACACAAAATTCACCATTGTTGTCTTTTTTGTTAACTCCAAAGAAAGAACTCCATAAAATCTAACTCCATTTTCTCTATTTCTCCAACAAAATTTGCTATTTTCCCATTCTAAAATATTATTCCACCGAGCTAATAAAAAATTATGTTTTAAGCAAGACAAAATAGTAAATTTTGTTTTTAAAAAAAAGGTAGAGACATTAATGTTAGATTTCATGAAGTTTTTCTTCTGAGCTAACAAAAAAGACAATAATGATGAATTTTGTAACCCCGTGGACTCCACAACTAAATTTTTCACTTTTTTGAGGATGAAATATGTTAGGTTTAGGAAAAAGGACTAAAATGAATACCTTTTGTTATACATTAATGACCAATTCAATCAAGTGAAGTATATTAAGGATCAAAATAAAGCATTACCATACATTAAATACCATTTTAGTCATGTTCTCCACAAATCCCTATCTTGCTATAGTAAATTATACATAACACCGACTTCATTATAAATTTGTGTGTAAATATTCACTAGCCCATGATATTAAAAAGATGATGAGCTATACATGAATCGAGTTGGTTTGAATTTTTTAAATATCAAATTAAATTATTTGTGTCAGATTTTTAAATGTATAAACAAAATCAAACTAATAAAATTAAGATTTTTTCAGATTTCTCGGATTTTATTCAAATTTTTCAGTAAGATATTTACACAAACATTTAATGAATTTGTGTTTCAAATATTTCTTTAATTCTACTTAAATACAGTTACCTAATGTGTTTCTTAAGAAAATAACACAAATATAATATATGTGTGATATTAACACAAAAAAATTAGACAAAAGATAATAATGTACTTGCATAAAATAAATATTTCAAATAGATATGTCAAATGAAAATGGTTATATTTTCAAAGTAATAAATCATGCTAAATCAAGTATAATAAGTATTATTATGTGACTAAACATTAAAGAAAACTAACACTAGATTATGTATTTTAATTATCTAAATCAATATAACTAAAAAAATATATTCAACATTAATTATTGATATTCTTAGTATTGAGTTGATTTTTTTATTCGCAGTAATATTGATTTGATTTTGATTTGAGCTCTATTAGAGTTACTAATATTTTTGGAATATAACCTTTAATTTATTGCCCTATCCAAAATTTTAAATCAAACTTGAAATAATATTGTTAAAAGATAAAAATCATGAAAAAAGTATAAGAATTATTTATAAATTATATTAAAGTACACATTTTTAATTATAAATTAATTTTTTAATCAATATAATCATAATTTTTTTCCTAAATACCAAATCAAGTCAAATCAACCACTAATCGATTTTTATTTATTTGACTCAATTTACAGTTTAGTGTGATTTTTGGTTGAATTTTCTTTATCCCTTAGATGAGTAGCTGGTAAGATGGAGGGGGGAATTAAAAGAGTTAATTAGGTCTATGCTGCACAACAAAAAGAGATGAAATAATATCATGTTTTGTCTACTTGTGTGTTGAGGCTTTTACAACAAGGATTTTCTTGCAAAAAATTGAGTTCATCTTGAAGAATATTAATAAGTCCTTTGAATTTTGATAACAAAGCCAGAATAGTTTCATGGAATTTCAGAAACTCTAGTGATATGTTCAACCTAGAACTCATTATTGGATGAAAGATTTGAAAAAATGATTCTTCTGAAAAAGGTTGATTGATGATAAGTCATACTTTGTTTGAAGTCAGTATCAAAACATTCTCTTATAAGGGGCACCTCCACCACCCATTTTTCAACTTTAAAATAAAATTACTTGCTTGGATTAGCCAAGAGAAGATTACAAAAAGAGTCATATACACATATATAGTAATTAAAAGAGTTTTTTCCCTGGAGGGATAAGAACAGACCAAAAAATTTAATTAAGAGTGAGCTCAAGAGAAATAGATGGACCGAGAGATAGCTCTAACAACACAGTGCTATCCAAGTCTTCCTTTTCAATTATTGAAAGTGCACTCTTAGTTGAAAAACTCCTACCATTTGCTCCAAATATTTTATTCCCATCTCTACCCTGAAAATAATAAAATGGAAATTCTACTTAGTTAACTAGTACGAAGTTTCCAATTTACTATAGTATATATCAAGCTAAAGAAAGTTAACTAATAAAAAGCAAATTAAGGATTTCGTTAATTAATTACTTGAATGCTAGTGCTTCCATTGAAGAAATCCCTCAACATGTTTCCAGATGGGTTGGATCGTCCTTCCAACATCATCATCTTCTCTGGCACAGGTTTCCTGTTCAATTATAACAACGGACCGTGAGGGGTAAAGATGTACTTTCATATATCATCATTGAAAACACTTTAAAGCTTAGCGTGAATTATTGACAGTGTTAAAAATATTCATCTATTTGACTTCATACACCTCTAAATTCTTGCCTGTTTTTAAAGTTGTCAACAGTTGAGAGATGCAACTAATTACTTACGCCAAGTCCAAGGGAGTTTTCAATACTTGAAATGTGATTAGAAAGAGAAATGTGAGACGAACCATGGAGCTGGAGGGAAAATAGTAGGGGTGGGGGCAATTTGGCCCAAATAGTTAGTCTTTACAGTGGAATTGGGATGCCCATCAAACGCAGATTTGCGACTAAAATTGTAGTAACAAGGACGAAAGGAATTAGGATCTGGACCAGCCGTTAGGTTCTTCTTAATCCCATTTGCATTTGCAGCTTCTGCTTCATCTGATAATCAAAAGGTCAAATGAAACATAAAAAAATTCAATTCCTCAAATAAAACTTAATCAGCTTGTTTAGATAACAAAATCAAGTTCCATTGAAAAGAAGTTAATAATTCACCTATATTATATTTAAGTAGCACATACAAAAGTTTGTGTCTATATATATAGGGATACCTTGCATTGGCAGATCAGTCTTCCCGTTTCTGTACAGCTGTTCACATCATACAAAATACATCGTTAACTTATATTCACAATGAAATTTAAAAAAAGAAAGAGAATTTATAAAGGCTTATTTATGTAACCTGAAGGTGACTCTTAATGTGAGATACGGTGAGGCCCTTCACATCCATTATCTCTTGAATCATCTTTGGTGTTGCTCCTAATTATTAATTAGTATACCAACAACAAAATCAATAAATAAATGACAGATATATCAATTCAAGGAATGTAAAATACCCTTTTTCGTATATATAAGTTATACAATTAAGAAAATAAATAGTTAGGCTTACTCTCTATTCCACCAAGACAACGAACAGCATACATAAAGTTGCAATGAAGATTATACGACCATTGGAGTCTGGGCGTTTTGGTTCTATGATACGGTCTTACATCTGATGGTTTCTTGCTTTTATTTTCCAATGTTGGTAGCTCCAAACATATACAAGGAGAATTTTCTGACATGGGATCATCTATAGGTAGGTTAAGGTTTAGCCTCTTCATCATGTTGAAAGATGAGAAAGAGAGAGAGAGGGAGGGAGAGAAATTAAGGAGCTATGTTCTATGTTCATGAATATATACAAAGTGCAAACAACTAAAAATGAATAAATATAAGAGACTCACTGTTGTCACTTGTCACTTTTTTGTCTATTTGTGTACAAAAAAATGGGGGAAAAAAATTGAATTTTGATGAAAATTTTCCCACGGAACTGCAGCTTGGATATGTTCAACCTTGCACTCATAATTAGATGAAAAAAGAAGTAAGAAAAAAAATAATTACTCAAAAAAGATTCTTGTTACTTTACAGGAAATTATTTGAAGTCAGTGTCGAAACATTCTCGTGTGTCCTCATATGATGATATATCTCCTTTTTTAGTTTTAACCTTAAAGTAACCCTCAAAAAATGGATCATTTATGGTGATTGAACATAGAAATTATCGTCAATGTTACATTAGCTAAAAGACAATCCAGTGTGTTTGAAAACCCCTTTTGGCATATATTTGGTGAATTCAGTTACAAATAATCAATGAAGATTCCAATGCAAGCGTGTAATTGATGATTTATACAAGTGTGTGTTTCTCATAATTTCCGGTGGGTATCTAGTAAAAAAGTTGAAGGGGTACTTTCTTCATCAAGCAATACAATGTGTTGGTGTAATATAACGCAAATATAATAAATTACAGTTGAAAAAATAAAGTGATAAAATTGAATAAAAAATTCATTTAGGCTGAAGCGCGGATATCTCGCTCTCATTAAGGAGATTCAAGCCCACTGCGGCATAATCTACACCGATTCAGCAGTAATATTCTTGACTTGTCCACTCCAGGATACAACAGCCCAACAACGTTGTATGACTCAAATAACTCCGAATTAGTTAAAGAGTCCAAAGCTCCACAAAAGAACACCTTCTTTCAACATATAAATACTCTCTTTATGTATATATAGTGAATATAGTTAAAGACTTAGAATATTTTTCATTTGTCTCAACTTTCTCTTTCACTATTGCACATTTCACTAACTTCATTACACACTACAATATTTATCACACTTCTCTTTTTTTCTTCTTCTCATCTCCTCATCTTCCATCCTTCACAAAGGAAGAAACATCACTATTTATAAGTGAGAATCCATCCTTTCTTGAATAGGATTAATATGGATAGTAATGTAGGTAAATAAATAGAGAAATTATGTTTTGGAGGTTACATGAGTTACAAGGCATAATGAGGTCAAACATGACTTAGTGGTTAAAAAACACTAATAGTCACATAAGTTACAAGAAACTAATGACCATAAGAATTACGCAGAGGCGATCCACAGGCTCCCAAAAAAGACTATCCACAAAAAATTGATTTCTTAGAAATTTATGGTATTTATTACATGCACACTTAAAAAAGAATTAATTTTAAGGGTTAAATGAGAAATATTAAATTAATTTTATTTTGATTTTATAAATTTACTATATATAAATTGGAATAAGTATTTTTAATAATGTTAATGAAAGTAATATGAGATGAAAGAAATAGTAACCAAGAGTAAATTACTATAGCCACTGCATAGCTAACATCATTAGCTATTTAGCTTATCAGCTCAGTATATATTGTTTTTTATTCCTAATTATATGGTATAAATAGAATTTCACGAGTTAATCAATTATTCTTTTGGTTGTAATTTTTAAAATTTATTTAAATTATTAATTATTATAATTTATAGTACATTTGATACAATTTATAAATATGTAAATTATTTAAAATGTCTTACTTCCTCTATTTCATTTTATATGGCACAAATAAAGGTAAGAGGATCAGTCAAATTTAATTCTTTTATATGCCATAGGTCCAATATATGTTACTCTCTCTATCCCAATTTATGTGACACCTATAGAATTTCGAAAGTCAATAACCATAATTTTTTATTTTTTTCATTATTATAAGTTGTTAATCATTACTGTTCATAGTATTCTATTGCAATTTGTAAATATATAAATTATTGAAAATGACCTTTTTTAAAAATTATTTTAATAATTTAGTACTCTCTCCGTCCCGTTTTATGTGATACCCTTTTACTGGCATCCTTTTACTTTGTATGGTGTTTATGAAAACGGAAGACCTTTAAAACTTGTGATCTAAAAACATTCTTAGATACTTGTATGATTGAGATTCATTCCATTAAGGGTAAAAGGAGAATTTCAAAGTTAAATTATTTCCCATTAAAATAAGGTAATACTCTTTTTGGGACGAACCATAAATAAAAAGGTGCCACAGAAAATGAGACAGATGAAGTAATCAAATGACCAAAATACCCCTTAGTGTAATTGAAATTCCACAAAGCATTGACATGTGTACTTGTGTAGAGTGTCTTATACTAAGTATAGTAATTATCCAAATAAGAATGAATTGTGTGAAGTGAGGCCAAAGAAAAAGATGGAGAGTGACATAAGGCAAATGTTTGTCCTCAAGGAAACACACCAAACTCATTGGCCCACATCTCCTCCATTTTTCTCTTTGGAAGTGTAACTCATCCTTAAAACTCCCTTGAATCCTTTCTTTTATTAATGTTAACCTTGATTAGACTGAACCAATGAAATAGCTATGCGCAATGATATATTTAATAGTTTATTAGCTTTGATGCACCTATATCGCACGTGAATGTCTAGCATAATATTTTTTAAAAAAAATAATATTAATATTATTAAATAAAAAATTTAAGTAGATGATTATAGATAGAATAATAAATTATTGTTACTATGAATAATGATTGTAAATTTTTATTATTATTATTAACTGTATGCATATTGAAAATTGTTAAATCGATATTCGAAAACATCTATATATATTTCTATATAATAGAAGAGGAAGTTTCAACATGCTTGCTTACTTGTCAATTAAAAATAAACTAAAGATATTTCTGTCATTACATTGTCAAACTGATTGTATTAGAGATTAATATATGTGTTTATATATTTATAACGTAAAACTAGATATAGACCAATGATGTGGCGCCTCTCAATGATCTCCAATTAGACTTAGATTTACCTGTTTTCTCCTCTCTTTCTTTATTTTTTAACTTTTTGTCATTTTAGAATTAATTGTTATATGCAAAAATTTAAAAGGTCACTCTTAAAACCTCTTAGTCACACCTCTCAAATATGTCTTCCTTTCCCTATAATTTATTGCTTAGTTATTAATGTATTTGTTGGCGTTCTTATTTTTAATATAATATAAATATAAAATATATACTAAATATAGTGTTTTTAGCTAGTAGTATTATAGTAAGTTGACATTCAAATTAAGAGATGTACAAATTTCACTAAACTTTGAACTCACTCAATAGCTAAAAATCACACTTGAGTATTTCAAGAAGAGGAGAATAAAACAACAACAACAACAAACCCAGTGAAATCCTACAAGTGGGATTTGGGGAGGGTAAAAGTCACAATCCTTCAAAAAAAAGTCATAACTAATTGAAAAGGCCGCAATTCTTTGAAAAAGTCAACAACTCTTCAATGTGAAAAGGTGTTTACTGTTAGTATAATGTAATATAATTTAAATAAATATAGTATAAAATATAAATATATAATAAATTGGACTTTTTAAGAAGAAAAAGAGTAGAAAATTTTTAAAAATTGTAATTTAAAAATGTGAGGGAACCTTATATTAAATACCTAACAAAAGGTTGTATGAAAATATGCTTATTGCACGTGCGTTATCAGAAAAGTCACAATCCATCATAAAAATTGCAACCTTAAAAAAAATCGCAACTCATCAAAAAAGTTTAAACTCTTTAAAAAAAAAATTGCATAGTCCTTTAGAAAATTCACAATCCTACAATGTGAAAAGGTGTCTACTTTTAATATAATATTAAAAAAATAATAAAATAAATATAACTTAATATAATATCTAAAAGATATACTGAATTGGGTGTTTTAAGAAGCAGACCGAAGAATAGAAACTTAAAACATTCGGAGTTTTAAAATGTGAGGGAACCCCTCTATTAATAGCCAATAAAAGGATAGTATAAGAAGGTATTTATTATGCCTTATTAGAAAAGTCACAAACCTTTAGAAAAATCGCAACTCTTTGGGATGATTACAGTTCATCGAAAAAATTATAACTCTTTGAAAAAGTCATAACCCTTCAATCTAAAACGTGTCTTCTTTTAATATAAACATAAATAAATAAATAAAAATAATATAATATAATATAAAATATAAAAGATAGACTAAATCAAGAGTTTTAAATAGAGGATATTATAGTAATTTAACATTCACCAATCTAATATAGTCGAGAGGGTTTTTCTTAAATATCAAAACATTTGGTGCTGTTTTTGTTTTGATTTTCCTTATTCCTTAGATAGTGGTTATCGTGTTTTGTCTACTTGTGCGTTCAGGCTTTTTACAACAAGGATTTTCTTGCAAAAAATTGAGTTCATCTTGAAGAGTGTTGATAAGTCTTTTGAAAAAAGATTTATACTTTGTGTGAACCACTGTTGTTGCCATAATGCTCGTGTGGTTAAAAAAAACATTATATAAATTTGCGATCCTAATCATGCCATATCATTTATATAGTTGTAATGAGAGTTTTTCATTAAAAGTAAAATAAAAATTTTATATTAAATTGTTACCAAATTTATAAAAAACGTATTAGTTCTATTCAAAATAGAACAAAATTGAAATAGGTTCAGATATATTTAAACGGACAAAATAATAAATAACTAAAATGGATTTGTTATACAATACAATTTAGGCAGAATTCTTTTTCATTCTATTGAAAAAAAAAAAGACTTATACTTCCTCCGTTTTAAATTATTTATATATATGTAATGCGGGATGGGATGAGGATTGGTGGTGTTAGGGAGACAATAACCATAAAATGAAACTTATTTTTTCATAAAACATTATTTTTCTAGAATCATTTTGATCAATTGAGAAAATTTAAAACATTTAATTTCTCCGTACCAATCACATGTCCCCATAGAATTGATCAATTATTTATGTTTTATAAAGTATGTATTACTACTTATGTCATCAAAACCAAGAGCTCATCATATTTTAGTAGCAAGAATGATGAGTAGTGAAAAGATAAGGCTGACATATATAGTCAAAAAAGGAAATTAAACAATCCCCTATTTTTCCGTATGAACATTTATGTACTTGCGTTGCATCTTATTAATATAAATAAATCTTGTCACTATGATTTATTCATTCGTCCTAAAAAATCGCGGTATCAAATAAAAAGTTTTGCATAAGTCATTGTGGTTCATGATAAACGTGTTCAAATAAATTACTAGTCGATCGATAGACTATAGAGCAAAGTGTCCTTGTGATCATTTATCCTTTTCTCACCTAAAATAGTAAGTAAAATGGAGTATATGATTTTTATGTAGGTGTATAAATTCTAATTGGCTTACGTCAATATTAGTTGGATATATGGAATTTGCAATGTAGACAAATTATGGTACGTAAGTGGACAGAAATATATTCTTTGGAAGGAGTTGGCACAAAGAGGGGAAGGAGTCCAGAAAAAAAAATTAAGATGGTTTTGTTTAATAATTAATATTATTGTGTGTGTAATATATAAGGTTTTTATTTAGTGTATAAATAAGTATGTACGATGGTACCAACTTAATGTAAAAATTTGTAAGTATAGAGTATAATTAAGATGGGAAGTTCAATTTGTTTGTGTTCATCATCACAATTAATCTGTATGAATAAAGCTCACAACTTGTGTAATTGGACCCAAAGTAATACACTTGTGTTTAGGTAACATTGGGCTGAATTGCTATTCAGAATCAACTACAAAAGTCACTTGACAATTTTTTTGGGCTTCTTGTATTGTAGATACATATATGAGGAATTTGGTATTTCTTTAATTACTCAACTACTTATCCATACATTCTATATACATAAAACTTTAAATTTAGCAACTCCTAAAACATTTTGGATTTGTGTGAAAAGATTATATATACTAGATGATTCAAGAAACAAATATATAATGCATTTCTTCAATAATTAAGCAATTACCAATTCGTCACTCGGAGAAAATAAAGAAATGGCATAAAGTCAATCAGTTAACTTGAAAATCATTTTTTAATTTAATAACTGTCTGACTTATATTCAAAGTTCAAAATTAAAACTATCATATTATGCATTTCTTTAATTTTAAAAAAAATAAAAAATATATAAGAGAATAATTTTGGGGAAAAAGGTAAATGAAAAAAATTAAATAGGTTGAGTGACTTTTTGAAAAAACATCCCTAGTGAAGTAAATTTTAAGTTAAAAATTAAAGTTGAGTAGAAAAAAAAATTGATAGTTGAATAACCAACCATATGATACTTCTTGCCTTGAAGTAAAAAAAAGTTATTCTCTGCTCATCTAATTTGCATTTAACCAAAAGTTTGAAGGTAAAAATGAAATATGCAATGATCAATTCCAACAATTAAAAACAGGATACGTATATCATATAGAAAGCAAAGAAGAGACTATAAGTCATAGTCCAAGCTCCCAGATTAACTCTTTTCCTTAGGTTGGTTGATATACGGTGGTCACCCTCTCGTGACACAAATCTAGCTAGCTAACTGTTTCAAAGAGGCCTAGTGTGGTGACCTCTAGCTCTCCCACAAAGAAGAGCATTCTTTGGTATTGGGAGTTCATCTCTCCAAGAATTTGCTGGAGAGTAAACTCTTAAGTAGAGTTGCTGACCCAAGTACCTCCGTGACCAATTCTCCGATCTTATGTTCCACATTCCTACATTGTCCAATGCCATGTATATTGCAGTCCATGACTTGGGGTACACCTGAATTACATAAAAGAAAAAATACATAAGTTTTAAGGATGTTTTAGCATTGAACAAAGTTGGGATTGTGTGTTTTGACTGACCTGAACGGTGCAACGTGCAACCGTGTCCCTTAGGTTGTAGTGTGATCTACTTGATGGAGTCCATTGTCCACCATCCATACTGTTCATTCACAAAATAAAATTAAGCATCAAGAGGACTAGATGTAAAGAAATAGTGATTTTGATCAAGATAAGTATGATGATTTACCCAACAACAAAGAAAGAATAGCCATTTATGTGCCATGATTGGACAGTGTTCTCCCAGTTTTGGAAAATGATCTCAACGTAAGATCTGAAGTTAGCCGCCATAACAGGGGTTCCAATATAGGCATTTCCATTGTAGGGCTGGTCAGAGATGCTACCAAGGTTGAACACTCCTCCAATGTTGAAGTGATCAGCCAGCTTTAGTGGGGTATCCGGATCAGTGTACGAGACACTGTTGACAGCATATCTCTGTTTGCCATTTATATATGGTGCAGAGTTGGCAAGCATGATTGTACGCGAAGGCTTGATCAATCCGTAATGATAAGAACCTTGAGGATTAGGCCTTGGTCCACTTGCAGTTAGATTCCAACTGATTATACAATTAACAAATGAAGATCTTTCAGTTTCATAATGATAAGAACCTTGAGGATTAGACCTTGGTCCACTTGCAGTTAGATTCCAACTGATTATACAATTAACAAATGAAGATTTTTCGGTTTCATAATGAAAGTGATACTAACTAATCAATCATGGATCATTTTTCTCTTTCATTCATGTCATGCAAGGAATAAGAAGATTCCTAAGCAATAGGTTAACTAGCCATCTAAAGTAATGACTTATCTTTTCTTTTGTGTGATAAGTAAAGAGAATTAGACAAAAGACTGATGTATTATTACCGAATAGATCTGGCCTGGTAAAGGGACCAATTGATTTGAGTAGTAGGCCCTCCAGGGGGAGGTCCAGAGACTTTTGTCCATGAGTTGCTGTAGTGAAGAACAGCAGTGGTGGTTAGCAGTCGTCTGGTGAATCGTGAAGAGACCACAACATAGTAATCCTTTGGAGCCTGATTAGCAGTGACTAAAACTGAATAAGACTGTCCTAGATGGATGTCAAGTGAAGTGTAGGTTGTTTGAAGTGTATGTGATCCCTCAACTTCAACCAGTTTCATTGTGTGCCCTTGAATTCTGAAATTAATAGATGTTGCAATCCCCACATTAGATATCCTGAATCTATACGTCTTACCTGCACATTGAGTTGGTAATGTTAAGAAGATGAGGCACAGTAAAAAATTAAGCTTTTGAAATCAGAAAAGTTAGCGATCTACCTTGATCAACTGTAAATGTGTATCCGTTCCATCCACGACCATTGATAATAAGACCATCAGGTAAAGGAAGATCATGACCACTATCTAGAATGTACTTGAGTTGCTGTAAGAATTAAATCCCCATGTAAATTCAGCACCAAAATCATTCACTTAAACATTGATATGATAACTGAGCCAAACAGATGGACTCACCCTGTGACTTCTCTTGTACAAGTCTCCAGCTAGTACGGTGAAATCATGAGCAGGTGGAGCAAAAGGTACTGGGATCCGAGGACGGCTATAGACTCTGATGGCACCATATCCCCCTGCTGCCTTGTGCATTGCAAGTGATGGGAAGTAGAAGTAACTACCTATCTGATCTTTTGCTTGGAGGGTGTAAGTGAAGTTTTTCCCTGGTGGGATTGGACATGTTGTGCCATAAACTCCATCTTGCCATGAATTCCTCCTTTGTTGTATACCATTCCTGAAACAATTCTCAACAAATTTTAAGTGTCAGAAAGCAACAAAAAAATAACTGTTGAACATTTCTTGAATTGGTCCATACTCTATACCAATAAGCTCATAAAATTATTGCTAGCTACTCTATAGAGAAGATAGAATAAAAGGTTGTTATGTCATTAAAGGTTTCTATTAACATAGACCGTTCTAATTTATTATACCAGTTTAATCTATGGACCACTTCAAGATTAACCTATGCAAGAAGAAATATTGAGTAAAGGGAAGGAGCTAACTAGCTAAGATGAATTTTATCAGCTTATATTTTATATTTATTAGTATTTGTTTTCAGGTGTACAACATATCCTTATGGGTACTCAGCATGGATTGGTCATTGCATAATCTGGTGGAATTAGTTCAGTAGCCTCCACAAAGCTAATAATATAATTTCCCTTTGGCCCTACAGAATGACATGCCACTTTCTTTCTGTTATCAAGGGGTGTGGCTCATTGTATTCCACATATAAAATTGGACTAGAATTTAGTAATAATTCATGTCAGAGATCTATAGATCTAGCACGTGGGTAGTGTGTTTCTTTGTTGTACCAAAGATTTGTAACCCCATGCCATATTAATTTCATGTCTCTCAATAAGGGATTTAAGTTCCAAGAGAAGACATGAAAGCTATGTTTGAGAACTCAAAATAAAAGGAGATAAGACTAGGACCTACTCACATGGACCAGACCAGCATCTTAATAATTTAAACAAGTCTAACTCAGTTGTGTAAACTAGACCAAAAAGCACATTACTCCTCACCAATCTTTCTTCTTTTTTTAAAATCATAATTAATAAAGTCTCTATTAGAAACCTAATGACTCAAATTTGAGACCTTTATTAAGGGTCAATTATCTCATTCTTCCCTGCCCATCTTTTTCATTCTCAGGACAACATTTGGCTTTTTGCTAAAAAGATGTGCACTTTTCTATAGTTACTAATAGTGTCATATTAGGAACAACAGACAACAAAATTGTTAATAAGCAAAAGAAGAAATGAGGAACAAAAACAAACATATTAGTGAAGCTACATTTGAGACCAAAAATGGTTTTATCATAGTAATTTCACTGTTCATGAACGTACAAAGAAGGCAAAATATTGAATAGATCTGTATCAAGAAATCTAAAAATGTCAATCACATTGCTTAACAGCCAAAAGATGGTACCTTTTTTAAATCTAAATGACATTAACAGGGGATTATGAAAGAAAAAAGATTACATTTTTATAACAATCTTACCATGAAATGAGAAATGGCTCATTCAAGTAGTTATAAACACTGATAATCAAATTGTCATTAGTTACACAGTCAATCTGTGGCCCTGGAAACTGCCCATTAATCAAGATCCCCTGCCACCATTGTCAAAAAAACAGAGCGTTAGTTAAATGGCCTTAGTGAAAATCCAAGAAACATAAATTATATACCTGTTGTTTGACACCCAGAGGGTAAATATCTCCATAAGTGATTTTCCAAGTGTAGTACCGATAGGGGTTGTCAGCATATACACTTTGTAAAACACTAACTAACACAAGCATAATAGTGAGAATGACAGAATAATGAACATTGCTCTTCTCCCTCATTGTGTTGTTTCTTTTTCTGTTTTCCCTTCTTCTCCAAAATGGAAAATATTTGGGAGGGAAAGGAGAAAGAGAAAAGGAGAGAAGTAAGAAAGGCTTGTGAGCTGTTTGTCAGTGAGAGTGGACAAGATATATTGTGAAGTGAGAAGCACTAGCTCCTTGTGACCCTCTTTCACATGCAATTGAAATTCCTGGATTTAAAAAATGTTAAAAATTAAACCATGAACAATCCACATTTACAATTAACTCTAATCAGTGGTGGAGTCATTAAAAGGCTTAATCGGAAGTCTTTCCAGTACGAAATTGTTTTGTTTTCAAATGTGGAACTTTTCCGTGTGAATTCAAATTTATTTGAGTGCGTTTATGTTTTTCTAGATCCAAAATCACTTTATCACAGAGCATTTTGCCCCAATGTGAGACTTTTCATCGCAAATTCAAATTCGAGCTCAATGTATAAGAAACCTAAAAAGATTAATTGAAAAAGTCCCCCGATTTGAAATCGCATTTGTTTGGGAGTGTTATCCTTAATATACTTCTAAGCTCAAATTCAATCAAATTTCAATACAAATATTGAACATTAAATGGAAAAAAAAAATCTTACTTCTCTAACATTTACCAAGCATATTTGACTTTCAATAATATACATGTGATCATTTTATATTGAAAATATTCATAAATTTATCATAATTAACAAATAATGTAATTTATATAAAACTTACTCAAATAATGAATTTTAGTTAATTGAAGGTTAAATGTGTTTCGTAGAATATCACTTGAGATTAGAATAATTTTTTTCCTAATATTTGATGGGTGAATAGTGCAGTCATCTCAAGATAAATTAATTTTTGAAATAATTCCTTTAGAGGGTCTTCTCGAGGGAATTTTTAATTTCAAATTTCAAATATTTAAAGCAAATAATAAACAAATGAAAAGAAAAACTACTAGTAGTAATAAATTTATGAAGTGAACAACCAATTTATATTGCCAAAAGAAAAAAAAACAATTTAAATCTTCGTCGTACGCGTTTACGATTGGCGGAGGAAAAATGTCTGCTAAAAGTGGTTCAACTTTCATGTATAGTAATTCTCCTTCTCCTTTTACTTGTTTATTCTATTAAAAATAAATATTTATTTTTGTAATTTAATTTAAAAAATTAGAGATAATTTATCACTTAATTCTTAATTCATTCTTATTATTAACTATAGTCATTTTTTCGATGTATTTTCAAAGCATTAAATTTATTATTTATTCTATTTATTGATCTTTAGGAAGAATGTTAAAATAAAGTTAGACCAGTAAAGATGAACGAAGAAAGTATCAAAATCCATGAGAATAGTAAGAAAAACTGAATCAACTATAAAGATATTGAAGAAAATGATCTCCTTGTGCCTAGTCAAATGGTGCTAGATAAAATGGAACGGGGGAATATTACTGTTTTGGCTCTTTGGATAGTAAAAGTATTCCTAAAATGAAACATGTAGAATTTTTATCATCCCTTCCAAAAGCCATTACAAAAATATATATGTAAATTTTGAATATTCTTGACTTAATAATTTAGGAGTTCAAAATTCATTTGAAGCGAATAACTTTTATCGATTTCTTGTATAATATATGTATTCAAAAGTCAAAGATAGAAAATTTAGCAACCTAGGGAAAAATGAAAAGAAAGTTATATAGTTGATGCTCTTAAATGTGATACTTAATAGTAAAACGAATATACTAAAGCAAAGAACATGGAGTTTGCATCAAAAACTAGTTTCTGTATGTACGAGATGTAAATTAAAGATTATAAAATTGTTATATTTGGCATCACAAAACCCACTTGCATGCTCAATTGTTAATTTCAAAATTAAAATCGATCATGTTCTTGTAGGCTTCCTAGTATTTCTCTGGGGTACATATTTCTGTTCTGAATTCCTACAATTATTTGATGTAAACAACTAACAATTCGTTGGAACATGTTGCCAATCATTTAAGAGCCTGTCACTACGAGATCTAATGCTTCATTTTCGATTTATTAAATCTTGAACAATTTAATCAACAAATAATTTCACTTTTAATTGTCTAAAACTTTCTAATTTGATTTTCATTTTTACTTTGTCAACTTTAAGATAGAACAATTTTTTTCTTATATTATCAGGGGCAGAGCCACCCTTGGCCGAGGTGTGTCAAGCGACACCCCTTCATCGAAAAATTATAGATCAAAATTTGATTTAATAAATATTTATACAAGTATTAACACCTCTTGACACAAGTTAAATATTTAGTGTTGTGGTTAAGGGTTGTAAAAGTTGTTTGATGTCTTCTGTTCTATCTTTGGCAGCAATATATATATTTTTATTTGACACCCCTTGTTAAAAATTTTGGCTTTGTCAATGCATATTATACCCTCAATTTTTTGTCATTGAGTTAATGACTTTGAAAAATATAGTGAGTGGACCCTATTAATTAACAGGGGTAAAAAAGTAAAAAATTTACTATATCAATAATTATTTTCTTAATAAATGTGTCAAGTCAAAATTTGATAATTAAAAAAGAACGGAGGGAGTATATCTAGCTATGCACAACACAGATTTTATTTGATTGACTTTCGACAAACTATTTTAGTTAAAATAACAAAAATCTTAAATTTTTAATTATTCACTTCAAAATGAGTGTGATTTTATTCCTTGTCCCATCCACCTCTATCCTATAACTACACTCAAAAAAGTAATATCATGTTTCTTTCTTTTATGAATAAACCTCTTCTACCTAATTAACTACTCACTTTTGAATGAATAATATGAATTCGATTTATTTTTTATCAATTTTAAACGAGTTAAATATTCATATAAATTATTTATTCTGTCACCCTTAATTATAGGCGAAGAATATACATATATATAAATAAACAATGGGTGAATAATGTTTACAAATCCTAGTTATTCTTGTGAGCTAAAAGGATGATGATGTGGTCAAACTCTGGTGTCTCTCGTAGTTAAGTCCAGCTGTTACAAATTACAATCCAAATGGTGACAAACGAAGAAATTGCAGACAACAGGTGTGACCTTGTCTTTTTGGTACAAATCAGTAAAGTTTTATCCATCAAAATCTAGAAAGTCACAAGTCAGACCAAATTGTATTTTACCTTAAAACTCACAGGGGAGAGGCAGATCAGGCGTCAATCACTTATTCTGCTTACAATTTATATTTGAAATCAACTTATGTCCAATATACTTTATATTTGTTATTAAGTTATAAACACATTACTTTACTATATATTGAATAACCAATTGTTATTTACTTGTACCATCACAAATTTGTATGTATAACATACTTTTTTTTAGTTAATCTGAAAAAGAACGATATATTTTCTTATTTGACAAATATTTAATGACACTATCAATATTTTACTCATGTTGAATCTCATTTATTTAGCAAAAAGTCTATAAGTGCGTACTCTTTTAAGAGTAGTTTTAGAACATTATGAAGTCTTTTCATATTTCTCAATTAAACTACACATAAATTAAAATAAAAAAAGTAAGTTGTATTCAAATCCGTGTCTTTGGAGCTAATGTCCCACAAAGATGGAATTTTCAACAGTTAGAATGATGAAACACAAGAAAAGAAAATGAAAAGTTAAGATTAATAACTATAAGGTCAAATTGGTAATGCATTTGCTGTTCACTTTATGTGAACTTTCATTCTCAAAAAAACTTATTATAAAACAAAGAAGGCTTGAGGTGTGATATTATCTCGACAACAATAATGAATGATATGTTCCTGGAAGGAACTTCTTTGTCAATCACGCATACTTCTCTTACTCTCATAGAATTTTACAGATAACTCAGTGCAAAAAGCATTATGTGTTCATACAACTATACAAGAGTATGCAGCATAGTGCCACGCGTAAAGGGTGTGATATAAAATAGTATATCCTAACACAAACATTAGTAATTGATTCCATTCTTGGAACTCATGACCTATAGGTCACACAAAAATAATTTTATTGTTGTTTCACGGCTCTTCTTCTGTAGAATTTCTTTAAGGGCAAGAAGCTATATAATTTTATCCGTATATTGCTTATCGTATCAGATTATAATGTGTCTCAGGTGTAATTTGAGGATTCTATTGCTATGCAATCTACGAGCGTGAAGCGTCTACCTGTATCCCCTGCTTATCGTATCAGATTATAAGTTTTCGGCACATTGTATACTTGCATACAACAACAAATATGTCAAAAGCATAGTACACAAATTTATAGATAGATGCAAAAGAACAAAAATGATCTTTAATAGGGTTCCTTTAGATAGATGTGATCCTCTTAATGCCATAATACCACCTAATTTGTTTTACTTGGCCATATGATCAAAGGCCTGATGATTTTATCTTATCCAGTTGAAGGGAGACCACGGAATGGGCTTGAGCCGTGGAATCAGCCCCTAACGTTACACCCCCTTGATATGTGACCCTTCCCTAAACCATGACAGGTAACACTGTAATCTACATAAAAGATTAAACTACATACATATTTACTGCTATATGTTGTCATCTAACATGTATTTAAATTTAATACTACTACTAAAGTAAGATAATTCATGTATCACAAAAATAAAAGAAAGTCATTTCTTCTTCCAATTTTAACAAAAAGTATAAATGCAAGACTTGAATCCATGTACTGAAAACCTGTTCCAACTGTCTCTGATGTTTTGCTTCAATGTGTTGGAAATTAAATGGCAATCAAATTTCTACCAGATACAGCAAAATTAACATTTATACTTGCAAACTTCCTTAGCCACTTCGTAGCAATTATGAATTTAGAGCAAAGACCATGTTAGTCTTGAAAATTCTGTTTGTATATATGCATTTTATTATTAAAATAAATTATTAAGTGCATATATGTAGTAGAAATAGTTATTAGTTCTCGTAACTTATATGACCATTAATTTTTGTAACTCATATGACCGTTAGTGTCTTATTAGTTATATAGCATTACTACCCCTCAATGTACTCATTGATTACATGAACAACTTCTTCACCTATAAATAGTGGCATTTCTTCTTTTGTGAATGGAATGCAAGAAAGACATGAAATGTGAGTGTATAGTGTGCAATAGTGAAAAAGAGAGTTGAGGCAAAGAAAATGTTCTAAATATTCAATCATATTCATGATATAAAAGAGAGTATTTATATGTTGAAGAAAGGTGTTTTTACGTGGAGCTTTGGACTTTTCAACTAATCTGAAGTTGTTTGAGTCATGCGACATTGTTGGACTGTTATAACCTGGAGAGGATAAGTCAAGAGATATTTTGTTGCATCAGTACTGTACGTAGATTATGTCGCAATAGACTTGAATCTCTTAAAGAGAATAAGATATTCATGCCTTAGCCTAAATGATTATTCATTCATTTTACTTTCAACTGTAATTTATTATATTTATGATATATTACATCAACACGTTTTGCTTTGTTTCTCATCCCAATCTTTGGCGACAATCAGATTTTCTTCTTTTATTAGGTCTCTGACTTCTAGATGCTTCTTTTAATAAATATATAGCTAGACAAAGACATTTATTTTAGAGGAATTTTCATAGATAGTCTAGGCTTGAAACTTAATATGGTCAAATTAAATAGTTATATTTTACATAATCACACAACATAACCTCAACTATATGACCTGGAGGGGAGAGAAGAGGTGAGCGAGATCGAGAGAGGGAGGAGAAAGGCAAATTGTATATGTATATTTATCAAATTGTGTGTGTATATCTGTCAAATAATTGTATATGTGTAACTAATATACATATGCATTTGTATATCTGGCAAGCGAGATTGGGAGAGGGAGGACAGAGGCGAGTAAGATCGAGAGACGGAGGAGAGAGGTGAGCGAGAGAGGGCAGACAGTGGATAGAGGAGAATTGTATATGTGTATCTGTCGAATTGTCTATGTATAGCTTGCAAAAAAATTATATATATGCAACTGGTATACATATGTAATTGTATATTTGATAAGAAATTGGAGAGAGAGAGAGAGAGAGGAAAGAGAAAATAGCAACAAAAATCTAAGTATCGTAACAAAACTCTAACTATAACTATAAATTGTAATATTTTTCAAACTATAGTTGTATAATGTAAATATTTATCATATATTTATATAGTTATGTTATTTTTCCTTTATTTTATTCAAACTTATACTTTGAATTTAAATAAGACTAAAATTATGCTATAGAACAAAATTGAAACAATTACTTCTCCTTATTTGCATATATGGTAATTTTGTAATTAGGGGTAGCAAAATTAGACCCAATCTATCCAATTTGTTCAACCTATTAAAGTTTGCTCGCCCATTTATTAGTTCAACCCATCTCAATTCGACCCATTTTTAACCTGTTTAAATTGGATTGATATGCAACCCGAATTGACTTGGGAGAGATCTTGTCAAAATATTTTTAAAATATTTTTTTTTAATTTGATATGTTTTATATAGCCAAAATTAAAAAATATATATATAATTTAATTAAGTAATAAAATATTAAAAAAGAACAAATAAAATAAGTAAAAGTTGGGTCGAATTAAGTCTTGACCCGCTCTATAACCCCTTACTCAACTCGTTTTGATCCAACCCATTTTGATCCAAGCAAAATCAAATTGAATTAAGTCTTGACTTGTTATGATCCACTCAAATTTAACCCAACTCATCCAATTATCAACCCTACTTGTAACTAACCAGCCTAGGTGGACTTACCCTTGGAAAGCCCATATATAATAGGGGACTTCTCTTTTCCTACTATATATACTACATACAAACTAACCTCAACACAATCTCTATATATATACTAGCTAATTTAAAATCACCCACTATAATCTCACATATTTTTTTCGTAAACAACTTCAATATATTACTTATAATTTGTTTCAAATATTCATATGATATAAATACATTATTTACAATCAAATTTGAGAAGACAGAATTCTAAAAAATTCTATGCATATAAGAAATAAAGAAGTATTTTAGATTATGAATAAACATATTTCATGTTCAAGTAATATAGAAAATATTGATATGTTTAAAAAAAAAATCATCAAGCTTCATATACTTTCACAAGTGGTATCTATTTTTCACGGTTGTTATCTTCTATTTATAATATTTGCACCACAGGCTTTGCATATGATAATATATACAAATCTATGATCAACTCAAGTATAATTTGTTTGTGGTTAAGTTTGTTGATGAATTGTGATTCATTTTATTGTTGTCTTTGATAAGTAGAAATAGTTTTATTTATTTTGACATTAATATTGAAAGTATTTATTAAAAAGTTGATTTCTAATTTCACAACAATAAAAACAATTATGAAAGCAACTTTATTTCTATATATAATACTAATAATTATCTTAATGTTAAATTCTAAATTAAATTATTTAAAATTTTTGATATTGAACTCTAAATATTATGTCGTAAGAGAAACTTTGAATCTTACCTCCACAAAATAACTAATATACTTGTTTTTCTTTTTCAAGTTATTTTTTCCTTTATTTATTTTTTAGTGTTTTTTTCTTCCTTTATATTTCTCAACATAGTTCTTTTCTATTGACATTTATTTCTTTTGTTGTTCTTCTTTATTTTTTTAACTCGTTTTTTTTAGTTTGTAGTTTAATATTCCTCAAAATTTGAATATTAAATTTTTTTTTCAAATTCCCTGTTAAATAGTTTATCATATTTAATGATAAGAAAATATCCTACATAAAAATAAAAATTTAATAACTTTTAATCTTTCAATAAATACATTATCAAATTATTAATTTCTTGATAATATTATTTTTTCATTTAGTCACTAAATTTAATATTTTCTTTAAATTAAATAAAAAAATATTGAGACGTTTTTATGACTATTTTAATAATCAAGATACAAACTTTAGTAGTGGTCATATTATGTAATTTAATACCAAAAATATGTTTACACTGTAATCCTTAAAATTATTTTTAGGAATAAAAAATTAACACTTCAAGTACAATTTATTTTAAATTAGTTCAAAATTTTCTTTCTAAAACATGTCCAAACAAGCTTAACATTTCTTATTGTTTGTCAAATCAGAAGTTATCAATAGAAATTCCTTCATGTTAATACAATTACAAAAATACTCTTATGGGCCCATAACAAAAATAAAGAGATGTATGAATTCTTCTAGATTTTCATTTTGAGTTTTTGACTATTAATTATATGGGAATTTTAATAAATAATCTATGCTTGAAACTTAATATGATCAAATAGCTATATTTTTACATAATTATATGATATAACCTCGGTTAGATGACCTGGAAGGGATGAGAGTGGCGAGCGAGATCAAGAGAGGGAGGAGAGAGACAAATTGTATATTGTCAAATTGTATGTGTATATCTGTCAAATAATTGTATATGTATAACTAATATGCATATGTATTAGTATATCTGGAAAGCAAGATTGGGAGAGGGAGGAGAGAGGTGAGCAAGATCGAGAGAGACGAGCGAGAGAGGTCAGAGAGGCAAATTGTACATGTATATCTGTCGAATTGACTATGTATATCTATCAAAATAATTGTATATATGCAGTTGATATACATATGTAATTGTATATCTAGCAAGAAATTGCAGAGTGAGAGGAAAAGAGGCGAGAGAGAATAGCAACAAAACCCTAACTATAGAGCTATAAATTGTAATTTTTGAATATGTAAATACAGAACATATGTTTTCCTAGTTATGTTATTTTTTCTTAATTATATAATTATTATTTTTGCCCTTAAATAAAATTAAGATTACTAAAATTCCATTGATCGTCCTTCTACGTAATAGAAATATTTTAAGCGGAAAATTGGTTTGCATCTTGAGAAATTGACGGTAAATTAATAATTGGTATCAATATTACTTGTAATGGCTGTGATATAATGTAGTAATAATTTTTTTACTCTCAGAATAATTATGAGTGAATGGAGCATTTGCTTTTGACTCCAAAATGTCATATTTTCATTCAGTTGTCATTTAATCACATGAAGCCAGCAAGTGACATACTTAAACTATAGTTTAATCATTTATCATTGTTGTTATTTTTAGAGACAATTATCAAAAGCATCCCACCTACACTCCATAAATGGGCTAGAATTCCTTTGACAATTTGATAAATTGAAAGGCCAGCCAATATACAATAAATCCAAATCTCTAGTCTATAAGTTTTTAATTGAGAGTGACCCCTAAACTATAATTATGAAACAGCCTCACTACCAATATGTGGGCTCTTTCATTATTTTCCACCATCACGAATTAAAAAAATGAAACTCACCAACATTATGTTCAGTTCAGCCAACTCCATACACAGAGATGACTGATTCATGGAAAAATAAAGAAAACATAAACAAATAAAGAGCTACTATTGTTTTAGAACTAAAGTAAGTGCTTTATACCTAAAAACAATTCTACTTTTAAGCTAAAAGAAGATCTGTTTTCTGTTTTTGGCTTCCAAGAGGACTGATTCCTTTTCTTTTTATTTTTTTAGAAATAAAAAACTGCAGTCTTAATCCTTTTCTGTAATATTGCTTGATCTATTTTTTCAATAGTTTTATAGCAAATAAAGATATTTAATTGATTTTGATCTATTAAACCTTACAATTTTTCAAACTAAATTCATACACACATTGAGCCAAATCAAGATTTCCACTACATCGGAGACAGGTTCCAAGAATCTTATTAGATACAGCTTTTTTACAAAAAAGGCCCATCAAAGAATCTTACATGTGATCCTCCCAAAAAAATATTCAATCCACAATGAACTAGTACTACTTTTGTGCTAAAAAACTAACTTAATTGCACCTGAATCAATGAATAATATAACAAACACAAGGCAACACCATATATTCTTGTCTGTGCTCCAAGAAATCTTATTGTGTTTGCTCCACTTGCTTGTGTCGCGTTTGCTACCTCGCTTGTTTTATTGCTTAATTTCTTACTGCAGTTTATGGATTGTAAGTACAAGTTATAACCCAAGATGATCATCAAAAGAAATGGGAAAAATACTTGGATTTTACAGCTAATAGCATAGGGAAATGAGAAAGACAAGGACAAATGGTATGGGAAGAAAAAGGACAAATTTATGCTCACCTTCCTGGAAATATACAACTCCCGTGACCTGCATATATTCCCCACAAAAGTTTAGAGCTTCTGCTAAATAATTTAGAATAGACTTCACTTAAAAATATGAACAACATGATGTAAGTACTGGGTAAGTCAAACTCTACAAAACACATCCATTCTATTGATAATATGTTTCTTTTTTTCTAATAACGGCACATCGACTATTCTACTAAATATTTGTCATCTCCCACACAACTCATGTAAATTAAAAGAAACCACATAAAGTTGTTTGTCTTTGCGGAGATATGAGCTCTGGTCTCTTACGGTTGTCACCATGGGTTCACAAGTATAATTGAATATCAAGGACATCTCTATTTGTGTGTACACTAAAATGGAAAATCTGAAATCCTATTTCCAATTTTTTTTTCCCACCATCCAAGCTTGAATCAGTCATTTGAGGTTCCACATCCAAGTGGGCACTAAAGTTCCTTTGTGGGTCTAGAAACCACTAGCTCATGAATTATTTTGCAGAATGCGACAAATGTGATTACAGTTGTCAATGTATTATTGTATCAACTTAAAAAGGCCATCAAACATTCTGCTTTTGATGGTTCATAAAATATTATTGAATTGGATCATTCTTCTTTTCAAATGGGATGGTTCAAAGATATTATACACTAAAATGTTGAATATGACATGGTTAAAACACCTAACAAAGAAATTTGAAATGGACCATATCAGCTCTCATTTTACGAACTAAGTTTAGCTCATAAATTTACAACTACAACTTCAAGATTTCATTTTTCTTGAAATAGAAACTAAAAGTATGATAGACTTACTTGGATCAGTTGTGGTGATCATGGCCACTCCCTTGAAGTCGCAAGAACCAGGGGATGCCCCTTCCTTCTGATAGTAGCTATCAAATGCGTATGAAGCATGGTTCTTAACATCATTAGGCTGATAACAAGCCTCTCCTGGCTGAATTTCGGAGCAATTTGCCCTCCCTGGTCCACAAGCCCAATCTAAAGCAGCCTGCATTGTCCTCTTATCAACCCCATCCATAGCTATGCAATATGTTTGGTTAGTGGTGTCATTGGCCAAGAATGTACCACTTCCAGACACATGAAGCAAGTAAACAGGGGTTGAATTCCCATGGAATAGCCCCCAGTTCGCCTCGGACAATGGGGGTGATCTCAAATCCTCATTGAATAACTCATATATGTACACACTGCTCGTAATTTCCGGATGCAATGGTGTACCACTACGATCAATTATATGCTTAATTAAATTGGAGTTATAAGTATCAGCATTGTCAATTGTAGCATAAGGCTCTTTAGAATCCCCCTTTGAAGGCCATCCTGACTCAGTTACAAGAACTACCACATCTGTAGTATTGAGATTTTTCATGGAAAAATAGACTGAATCAATCATTGCATCAAGCACATTGGTGTAATGAAGCAAAGTATTAGGATCCACCATCTCTTTAGAAGGTGTCAAGGGCTTGAAAAGAGAGTTGTCTATTGGAACAAGCCCTTTATTCTGCATAAACACATAGTAAGGGTACAAATTCATCATCAGAGGTGATTCTGTCCTTGATAAAAACTGCAATAATTGAGTAAGGACAGAGCTCATGGACTGATTGAAAAAAGCTTGGGAAGGTGGAAAAGGGTCAAGAATAATGGAAGCAGCATTTGGGGTTGAAATCTTGATTTGAGTATGCAAATTTGCAGCCACTAAAGCACTATAAAGTGACTCAATTGAGGGCATAAGTAAAGGAGCTAAACTTGGCACAGTGGTCAAGACTTCATCCCCAACTGCAATTGCTGTGATAAGAGTTTCAGGGTAATAAGCTGCCACGTTGCGCCCAATCCAGGTAACAGCAGTACTATTAGAGGAACCAATTGCAAGAATTTGGTTGTTAGGCACACTAATAATCACTCTGATTTTGGTCTTAGCTAGTGCTTTGAGTATATCAGCATCAGCATCATAAAGCCTTATGTGTGTTATCTTCTGTAATTGCAGAAAAGCAACCAAGTCTGCAGGTGAAAGCAAATTGGAAACATCTGTCCCTATGTTTACTCCCACATATGGCTCATCTTTGTCTTGCTGCACTTTTATCTCTACAACACATTCAGCAACCATATTCAAAAGAAAGAAAACACAAAACCAAGAAACCCCAGACAAAAAAGACATGTTTTTTTTTCCCAAGATTGGTTCAAATATGTTACCTGGTACAAACTTTGAACTTGATGTGGACAAGCAGCAGCAACAAAAGAGAACAAAGAAGAAGAAAGGAGGGAACTTTTTAGTATTTGCCATTAAAGAGAAGCTTGAGGTTTTCTTGTATCATCTTCTGTTTCAGGGTCAGGCAGGGATTGCATTATCCTGGGAAACTTTTGCTGTTAGTAATAAGAGGGACAATTGACAAGAGGGGTTTTTGACTTGCAAGATCTAAATTTGGAGTAAGGCATACGAAAAAAGAAAGAATATTAATAATTCTTGGAAGTAAATGGACTTTATGGTAGCTGTTGGTGCCTTATTTTTACTGCAATGCTAATATCAGAGTTCGATTTGATGTTCCTGTGGGGTTGGAATGACAATAATGACCTTGTGAACCGACAAGCCCCTGCAATTTTTGAAGCACTTTCTTTGTTTCTATCATGGGTTTGGTACAAAGTGAAACAGTATTACTGGTCGTTTGATTAAAAAATCTTAGGAAAAATAATTAGTGAGCAAAATATTTTAGACAGGGAAAGAAGAAAAAGAGTTCTCACATAATTAAGGCTGTGTTTAGTAGGTAGTATAATGAATTTCTCGCATAACTAATGAAGAACCATTTAGTTTGCAAAATTTAAAAATGTCAACTGCATTGAGTTAAACAAAATTTATATACAAGTTGGAATAAGACTATGCGTTTAGAGAATTCAAACACATGAATGAGAGTATGATTCTAAGCAGAAAAGGCAGACAATAGAGAAAGCTTTAACACCCTTAATACTAGACCAAAATTTAGTACACGATTGTGAGAGGAAAAAGTCAGAACAGAGCCATATACATTACTGCAAACTAGAGCGTCATCATTTTACTTTCCAGTTAAAACATGATTATATGTGAACAAACAAGTCAACTGATATTTAACTATCAGAGATATAAGAATCACAGGAAGAATGAATCGTAGAGTGATTGAAAATCCAAAACAGACCCAAAAAGTTAAAGAAGGGGTAGAACTTGAACGAATGCTTATTTAAACACTAAATTAAAACAAAACGCATAAACAGTCAGCTTATAATTAAATCTGAAGCTTAATCATACACATCATATTATGCAACAACGAAACAGGAATAGCTTAGGTAAGATATTATCAGATTAAGTTATGTTAATCCATTTACCGCACTGTAAAGAGACTATATTCTCAAGTATTGGCAATCAAGCACATGCTAAAATTAAAATTTAAAAAAAAAACATATTTCATCTCAACGCAATGTAGTAATAGTAACATCAACCTAACGGCAACTAGACCATAATGTGAAGATATAACATAGGTGACCAAACTGTGTCTTCCCTTTTACAGTAACTTTAATACACTATGAGTGTAACAACACAATAAACCTTAGTACTTAGACACTGATGACTCTTAAAACAATTTATGACTCAAAACTGAACTTTGAGAGATATCATACAGTGACATGAAGCAAAAAATGGTCGAACAGTACACTAAACAAGCCAAATTCACGAGGCAAAGTGACTGCGTCTTAAATCATGAATGGTACACCAGAATAAAAGCATTAATGAATAAATCAAATCCAAAAGTGAACTAAAGAACATGCAAGATTTTAACAAACCTAAAAGTAGATTTAGAGTAGAATCTAGGACAGAATAGAGCCAGGAGTAAACTTCTCGATACATTCTCCCGGGCTTGAAGCAATTTTAGTATAAAATTTGAGCTTACATCAAAAGCTAAGCTTTTAAAATATGAGCCGGCAGAAACGACTCATTTTAAAACCTTGATAACTGGAAAGACCTTGAAACAAACTAAGACACAACACACATTGAACAATAAACATGAAGTCAGCGTGCAATCAAGACCCTTGCCACTTAAACACAACTTTACGAAACAAACTAAGACACAACACACATTTAAAATGTAATCAAACCGAAGTTTCTTTTCAACTCAATTAGTTTAACATAACTGAGTGAATACATTCGAATAAATACAGTAGAGAACCTATTATTAAAAGAGAGAGTTGTTCTTAATTATAGAGACATAAGAGAATTGAGAGAAGATGGAGGAAATCTATAATATGGAGAAAGTAAACATGAGAAAACTTCTGCTTCAACCAACAAAATTGAGCCATCAGACATATACTTCTCTACTTGACAAGGATGGGAAAGTATCAACTTATTTGTCTTGAAAAAAAGGAGCTAAGCAAAATAAAATGCAGAGGAGGAGAAGGGA
>JBCEWC010001399.1:0-41563 GCA_038996855.1 Solanum aculeatissimum
AAGATGAAAATGGAGTCTAAGCTTTACTGCAACTGTAGAGGGTAAACAAAAATATAGGTTAAGTTTGGAGCAGTCACTTCTAGCCGGAGGAGGAAGGAGTGTATCAGATGTGTAGAGCAAAAATATGAAAAGGGGGATTTTGGTAATTTTTATATTTGATAGGGAATATTTGAAAATATTATAAAATAAGTCGTGTATTTTGGTAAATTTTTCTAGTTTAAATGTTTATATGACTAATTGAACTTAAATACATCTTCAATGAAATATGTCGTAAAAACACTCTTTATTTGACTAATTGAATTTAAATACACCTCCAATCTTGAAACATGAGTGAAATACATGCTTAATTCTTGCCCTTTCGATACTTCTCACGATTTTTATTAAGATTCTCATGCTCCTTCAAGAGTTTGAGACTACTTGTTAAGTCATGTGATAAATTGAGAGTATATTTAAGTTTTATAAGTAAAAAAGTATTTTTAAGATCAATAATAGTTTGATAATAAAACTAATAATTTGCGTTAAATTAGACGAGCTGTGACATACTACTACTATTTGGATCAGTTTACCTCAAAGCCCACTCGGCCCATATTATTTATTCTCTCTGCGAGAAGCTGATAACCTTTTCCCCAAATGTACCCTCTCTGCTGTTAGGGTTTATCACTGGGTTTCGGAGTAAGCTCTGTCAATGGCGAAACCAGGCCGAGGCCGTGCGGCTTCACCGTCAGGCTCGTCTTCTCGTTCTCGTTCCCGGTCACGCTCTTCCACTCCTTCGGATTCTCGCTCCTCCAGTTCGCGTTCTCCATCTCGGTCTAGATCCCGCTCCAGATCAATTTCTTCATCTTCTGTTTCCCGCAGTGCAAGTTCTCGTAGCCCTAGTCCTCGCCCTCCTCCTCAGCGTAAAAGGTTCTATACTCTCTCTTTCAAATGTGTATTAGTTATGGAATGCATTTTTTATAGTTATTTTTTTTATTATTTTAACGTGATATTGGTTGTTTAGAGATTTGTATGCTAGAAGAACGTCTAGTGTCGGAGATTTGACTGGCAAAACTGTAGAGTACGGAATGAAATGGGAACAAATGTAGAGTACTATAGAGTAGTAGTTGTTGTTGGTTAATACATACATGGCTGCTCGAATTATGTTGGATTCGCAAGGGTTTATGACATTGAAATGCTTAAAGGTCGTCATGCTGTGTTATATGTTTAGCTTCTGCTGAGTTGTAATCAATTACGTTGCTGATTCGTTAGGAGTGTTTGGTTATTGCATCCCTAGATATCTTAGCTGGTTAAAATTTTCACGTATTGGAAATCAGTTGTTAGAAGAACTTTATTAGGCACTGCATCTTTCCAAATTTGGGTATATTGAGCACAGATAGCACAGACTCGCATTATAATTGCGAGTTGAATTTGTTGTTACTGAATCTGATTTCTGATTGTTGGCTGGTTAGATGTAGAATGGATAGAGATTCTGTAGTTTTGCATTCCAAATGTTATATAGGTCAAGAGGCTAGTTTGCGGCTTATAAGATATCCTCTGTGGTTGGCCTTGTTTTTGTTATCATATATTTTGTTTATTTGTTATCGAGCTTAGACAGGTTGGACTAGCATGAAGATTTCCTGAAATTTTGCTGTTCTTTTAGTTTTCCTTCTGGAAAAATATCTAAAGTTCTGCTTCAGTCTTCTTATTGCTGAATGATCCTAAACCCTATCTTTTATTGTTAATATGGTTTTGTTAGTCCTGCTGGAGTATCTAAGCGAGGCCGCTCACCGCCCCCACCACCACCACCAGAGTCTAAGAAAGCTTCTCCACCTCCAAGGTAATGTTGTTTGTCTTTTAAGTTGATGTCAGACTTCAGTTATTAATGCAATTACTACATACAAACCTCTTTCAATAACATTTAAATTTTTTCTGGGGGAATTTCTTCTCTTGTTCTTGGCTTTATTTTTTACACAAGGTGGTTGGAATATTATGTGCCATTTTGAATGTAGACTCACTTACATTCATCAGGATTGTTTCTTGGAGAATGCATTGCAGCTGACCAGGATTGTTCAATTAATGATTTCAAATGCGTTCAGTTCCTTTCAAGCACTTACATAGACGTGTGTGCTTGTGGTGTGACATTCAGCTATCACCCCTTTTGTTTCTGTTGTCTCATGGTTTGATGAATGATGTCACAGTCAGAAAACAAATGACTGACCTCCTTTTCAAAATTAATTTTGGGAGGCGGGTAAAAACCTATCCATTTTGGATTAAGTTGGTAAAGATAGATACTAACACCAAATATCTTTTAATGATGCCAAAATGTATCTGCATATGGCAATTTTGATGGATGCACTTATAGGCTTTTTGATGTGTAACACTTGGGATCTGATTCCAGGAAAGTATCTCCTATACCCGAGTCGCGTGTGATTCATGTGGATCAGCTCAGCAGGAATGTCAATGAAAACCATTTGAAAGAAATTTTTGGTATGTTCAGCACTTCTTATTGATATTGAAGTGTTTATTTGCCAGAATTGTAGAAATTCTAGTCTGATCTAGGGCTGGAAATATTGAGTGAAATAGCCCATAATATCAGGTCCATATTGAAGAACCTAACCCCACTGAAATTTGGTTCGTTATTTGGTACGCACCAAGTGAAGAATTGAACTCCCACCTGTAGTTTGACACGTAATTATGAACCTGTTAGCACCCATAAAAGTCCAGCCTTTTACTTATAAATGCTATTCATTCTGCTTACCTAGCCAGTTTTATGTTACATGTTCTAGTATAATCCTGCTATTGCAAGTTAGTAACAGTTCAAGTGAAGATAATTTTTTTAATTGCTATGTTGGAAGCCTGGGTATGCTTGGTATCATCATGGCGACTGAGTCATTAATTTGGTTCTCCCAGCAGTAGCTAGTGTAAACAAGTGAATCAACATGCCTGTGTGGTGCGCTAGTTCCAGTGTAAATCATTCCTTGTATGATAAATAAACAGGAATAAAAAACTGGAGTAGAATTGCTCTGCAAATAGAATTTCCAGGTTTACAGGAAATGGCTGACTGAATGCCATCGGTAATTTGATGTTGCTCTGTCCATCTCATGATCTTTCTGATGGTTAATGTCTGTTATCTTTTCCTTTTTTGCAGGTAATTTTGGTGAGATTCTGCATGTGCGGCTGGCCATTGATCATGTTGTAAGTTAACAAATGCCATATCTTTAGACAGGTGTACTGTGATTTTTTTCCCTTTTTCTTTCTAATATAAGAACACATTTGTTGCAGGTTAATCTTCCAAAAGGGTTTGCTTATGTTGAGTTCAAGACTAGAGTTGATGCTGAGAAAGCCCAGCTATACATGGATGGTGTATGGTTTTAAAATTTGTACATTCACTTGGTAACTGCATTCAATCGTTCTTATTTTTGAAATGAGGGATTAACTAAAACGTTGCATTGGTGTTAATGCAGGCACAGATTGATGGGAAAGTAGTTCATGCCAGGTTCACGCTGCCAGAGCGAAAGAAGGCAGCCTCACCTCCAAGGGAAGTTGCAACTTCCTCAAGAAGAGATGCTCCAAGATCTGATAATGCCGCTGTTGATGTGGAGAAAGATGGACCAAAACGGCAACAAGAGTGTATGATATCCTTGTTTATATTAGGAATTGTTCATTGGCTGTATGGTGCATTGTTTAATCTGTTGTACTTTGATATAATCAGTATCTCCTCGTCGAAAACCTGCCTCTCCGCCCCGGAGGTCTCCTATGGGACGAAGAGGATCTCCTAGACGTGAGCCAGATTCTCCTGTTCGGCGACGTGTTGACTCTCCTGTTCGTCGTCGGGCAAATTCTCCTTTTAGGCGTGGAAGTCCACCTCCTCCAAGGAGGAGGCCTGGATCTCCCATTAGACGTCGTTCACCATCTCCTCCACCAAGACGTCATCGGACACCTCCTAGGTTGGGAATTTATCATTTGCTTTTGAAATCTTGGAATTTTGATGTGGACCTTTACTGATTACATCCTCAGCAGGGGCTCTCCCAGAAGAATTCGTGGCAGTCCTGTTCGAAGACGTTCTCCCCTTCCGCCAAGGCGACGGTAAGTTAGCATTTTGATTTAATAAACTTTAATAGTTGAAGTAAACAATAAAAATATCTTCTTGAATCCATAACTAGAAAGTCCTTTATTGATTTGCATACTGCTGTAGCCGGTAGAGATAAACCTGATGTTATGTACTTTAAAGAGGCTCTTTTAATTGTTAAACCCTTGTGGTAGCTTAGATATGTGATAAATATATACATACAATGATGCTGAATAGTTGATTTCTGCCATCAGTTACTCTCGAAATAGTGTTTTCCATGATGGGTGGATTGCTTTGCTTGTTAGTAGCTGTAATTCTTGTTATGTTAGAATATAGTTAACTGTAGCCTGAACTATTTAAACACAGCTTTGTTTTGTGTTAACTAATGTACTGTTATAACTGGAAGTGGTAGTTCATGGTATCTTTGTCTCCTGTCTTTGTTTGTAGTTCTCCACGACGTGCTAGAAGTCCACCCAGAAGATCTCCGGTTGGTCGTCGGTCTAGCCGCTCACCTATTCGGAGACCTATCCGGTCAAAATCAAGATCCTTTTCTCCCAGGCGGTAATGCATAAATTGCTGTCATCTTTATCAATTAAATGTCTGTGTCTAGTTATAGCAAATTTCTGTTGGTGTCTTTGAATTAGTGGTCTGTTGCTATTGCGTGTTGTCTGTAGTTCTCCACCTATGCCTCTCTTACTCATTTTAAACTTACATACTTTTTGGCACTTTCTATGTTTCTGATGCCTGGTTTTTCTCTTGGGTGTATTTAATCTCCACGACCATCATATCATAGAACATAATGCTATTTAATTTCTGAAAGAATGTCATTTCCTGTTTATATGAAAAAGCCATACTTATTTGTGAATGCTTCATGTATAGGGGAAGGGGTCCAGCTGCAAGACGTGGGAGGTCATCATCCTACTCTTCTTCTCCCAGTCCTCGCAGGGTCTGTGTTGTATTCTCAAATTTAACAATCTTATCCATTAGATCTTTTATTTTTTCCTTTGGGTCAACCCATTAGATTGTTTGATGTGGATTAATTTGCTTATTGTTTTAGGGACCTCGCAAGATTTCAAGGAGTCGCAGTCCTAGAAGGAGGTGGGTTCCATGTTTATCTCTTTGCTATTGTTATAGATTTTGGGTTCTTGCTTTAGTTAGTCATTGATATGGTAGGTTTTTCCTTGCACTTTGAGAATGCTGAACTCTTAGCCACTTTGCCGACAGTTTTGCAATTTTAATATAGAGCAATGACTGAAGAAAACGACTGAGAATTATGTTTGTTTGTATTATGTTGTCGGTTATGATTTTGGTGCTTCGTGAAAATGCAGGCCTTTAAGAGGGAGGAGCCCCAGCAACAGTAACAGCAGCAGTTCGCCTCGTAAGCCCTAGGTTGTTGGTCTTGCAGAGAATGCCAGCGTTGACGCTCCTTAATGGATGAGCTTTGTAATCTTAATTTTGCTAAAAAAAGAGAAGTCCATTAGGATACCCTTCACCTAACTTGATTATTTAATTTGAATGTATGAATGTGAATGCTTTAAATGATTGTATACTCTGTTGTCCAAACTCAAATTATTTGGGTTATGTTGCATCCCTGTCCCTCTTGATGTCTTCCAATGATCCTAGGTAGCATTTTTGTCTGGGCTTTCTTGCCTACTTTCTAATAGCAACATATTATACAATATAGACATGTTTCTTGTGAACATTTGACGTGTTTAATAGTTAAAATTGACAAAAAGTTGTGAGTTGTCTTCCGGAAACAATTACTCTATCTCTGTGAGATAATGGTAAGGTTTGCGTATATTTTATCCTCTTTAAACTTCACTTGTGGTGGATTCTACAGTACTGGGTATGTTGATAAAAAGTTATGAATTAATTACTCGAGAAATGCCTTTGAATTGGGTCATTTGATGATCAACACTATGCTACATAATTGGATGAGATGTTAACCAAAGCGATGAGATTAATGGTGACTCGATTTATTGATTGACATTTCTAGTCCAAAGCAAATGCTACCAACACAAAGTAATGGGACATTAATTACAAACAAAAACATGGTGAAATCTTACGAAGTAGGCTCTGAGATTTTATCTTCACTTCATGGAGATAGGAAGGTGGTTTTAGATAGACCCTTGACTCAAATGTATTCGCCCCGGATTAGATGACAGTTGGAGCGTTACATATATATACAAAAAAGTAAAATGTTTACAAAAAAAATAGCCCACAATTACTGAAATTATACATGACTATACAATATGGTTTGTCAAAAGTTATAAAAAGTATAACTTCTATATAATGTATATTACTTATACATGGGCTATACACAAAATATACATTATGATACATAAATATACACCGACTATAGATGTCTATACAACGAAAACTATTTTTTTTATAATTTTTTAAGTTTAGTGTCTTTTAGTGTAATTTTATCTAAAAATAATATATAGTAATAAAAATTAATGGACAAACAATTGCATGGGCCCAATACTCTTAGGGCCCAAAGCGGACAAAAGCCGAAAAGGACGGTTAATCTTTGGAGGGAAAATTAAAAATAAATTCAAACCCAGAAATGAGACAAAGCATGTCCCATTAGTTCCTTGATTATTAATTAATCATTTTTTAATTTAAAAAACATAAGTCAAACAGAATCAAATTAATTTAATTGATTCTAATTAACTCATTAATTACCTCATTTCTTCTGTTCCAATTCTTCATTGTATTCTCCTAATCCATAAATTTTCAACGTTCAGCGTTAGGGTTTTTGGGAATTCGGAGATGTCGCTGAACAGCAGCAGCGGTAGTAATCGGTGTGCCGGACCGGACTTTCATCTTTCCGATGAAATACTATCCGTCATTCCGACGGATCCTTATGACCAGTTGGATCTTGCTAGGAAGATTACTTCCATGGCTATAGCCTCTCGTGTTACCAAACTGGAGTCGGATATGGGGAAGCTTCGTCAGAAGCTTCATGACAAGGATCGGGTCATCGTGGAGCTACAGAACAAGGTCTCTCAGCTCGAGCAGGCTTGTCATGAAACTGAATCGCGGTTGAAATTCACTTGTGAAGATAATGTACTGCTTGTATTTTCATTTCGAGCTTTTGCATTTGTTTGGAATGAAAAGGCCTTAATCTTAGTTTTTTTTTTTTCAAATGACAGATGAAGCTTGCGAAGGAGAGGGATTCATTGGCTATGACAGTAAACAAAATGGGTCGAGATTTAGCAAAGGTGATAAACTAGTTATCTCTTTTAAACTTTTTGTTCTGGGCATAAGCAACTTAAGTTGAATGTTGTTTGATGGTTTTTTAAAGAGGTTTATGCTTTAATTAAGGTTGGATTAATGCTACTGTTTGGCACTCCCTCTGTCCAATCTTATACTAACGTATTATATATGTCAAATTAACATTTTAAGATCAATATACAGTCTAACACTGTATATTGAGCTTAAACGTTAATTTGGCGTTTAATATTATATTAGTGATAGTGAAGAAAACGTTGTAGTAATTACTGGAAAGCTAATTTGATTGAAATATCACCACATCAATATTTAAGTTTGATTATTTTAATAAATTTGAATTCTATGTGAAAGTTACAAATTACACTACTATTATATGAATGCTTTCAGACATGTTGGGATGTCCTAAACTGTAAAGATTATCATGTAAGTTGGTACAAAGAGAGCACTGTTTCTTGAGTAAGTTTATATCCCTAATTTAGAATATATATTTGAATTTCAAGTAGATGACTATGAAACCTCTATTCACTGGAAACTAGTAGATAAGTTGGACTTGGTACATCGAGTTCAATTAAATTGGTTGAAGTCCCTTGTTCCAATGTGTTAGAATCCCTTCAATTTTTCATAGGTATTGCTAAAAGTATTACTCTATATTCTTTTTGGTGTGAAACCTAGAGCTACTCTAACTAGATACTATGAAGTAAGCAAGCCTTTTATGGGCTCCTTTCGATAAATCCAAATTGGCTCAACAGGCTCAGGTTTAGGTCTTGAGCTTAGAGCGTAGACTCAACAATATGAAGAGGATTATGAGAGAAGGCTCAGCATGTTAAGGAGCATGCTTGGAGCAAAGAGAATAGGTTCTACAATTGGAAGAGTAGATTTGTTGTTGAGAGAGAAGGCTCAGCAGGATAAGGAGGAATGGGTCTGGGTTTGGACTTTGAGCACAACTAGTGGTTCAATGGACTAAATTCAGAGAGAGAATTTCAGAATGATACAGTTGATAGAGATAGAGTTGTTGTGAAAATGATTTTACAAAGTTTGCCTTTTAATTCCATGTAAAGAATTTGAGTTTCCAACCCAAATTTTAAGGTTATGGGTGGAGTAAATCAAGAAACTATAAACCTTTTTGAGAACCTTTTCACAACTAATGTTGAACTGCCTTGTATCTCCAACAAATATTGGCAGTAAAGTAATGAGAAACAAGAACTTAACCATATTACCAGTCATAGGCTCCCTGATGACATTCTTTTCTTTATGAATTGATAAAGATAACCGTTCCAAAGTACATGACAAAAAAAAGGAATGAATAACTCTTTTGTGGATAACTCTTTTAGGTCAGTGAGACACCCCATTGTACTGAATAACAAGGAAAGAATAGTGCATGATAAAAGTAATGAAGTTATTACAGAAGGCAACCCAATGCAAAGTTTCTTTAAAGCTTAACCCATTGACCCATTTTCAAGGCTGTGATAGTCGTACTTCCATCATCCTTAGATTTTCCTATACCCTGAATCAACTATTGGACCCCCCAAAAAGGTTATCAATAGCAATGCTAGGTATGAAACTACATTGGAAGGGTTTGAGCAATTTGTCTCAGGGGCAATTAACTTTTGCCAAGACTTTGGTCATTATTCTATAATCACCAACCACGTTAGACTGAGAAATGGGCCTAAATTGGCTTATTAGTGAGAATTTTCCAACTTAGAGATAAGTATTTGGGTAATGTTATGCTCTTCCTCAAAGCAGCCAGATCCATAGTTTGGTGTTTGAGCTGATAGACCTTCCCATTAACAATGGCATTATTGTTGTATTAGTTCTTGTTAATTACCCATGTCAAATTCCATATCTCTATTTTGTGACGAGAAAGCAGTCTCGCCTTTCAATTTTCCAACTACTTCATTGGGAGTCGCATCTGATGACAGTCAGGGCATTATAGGAGATTTATCAATATATCCTCAACCTGACATAGTGGTTTCCATGCCTCTGATTGTTTGATAGAAATCTTAGTTATAGCTTATACCTCTGCTATATCTTTTATTGTTTAATTTTGTCGCAGAGGCATAAACTTGCTTTCTTTATTTTGACAGTTGGAGACTTTTAAAAGACAATTGGTGCAGTCTCTTAGTGATGATAATTCATCGGTAAGATTTCAGAATCTTAATTTCTTATAGTACTTTTTTCCAAATATCATCAAATCCATGTCCAAATGCCTACTTAAACTTCCTAAAAGAACTTTTTGGTAATAATTTTGGAATTCAAATGTTTTGCGCCAGTCAAATTTCTGATTTCTTGTAGCAGTAGAGCAAGACCATTTTCTTTTTCTATCCTGTGCTTCCGTGAGATTGAACTGCTAATCTTGTTTCTGCATCTTCAGCAAGCTGAAACTGTTGATATTGGCACTTATGACCAATCTACCCATAAGGCCTATTCTGGTAAGGGTAAGTCTTGGCTTCAGTTTATGTATTTCCTCTGATGTGTTCATCTGGTCATGTTCAAGATTTTATGTCACACTTTTGTGTGCTTCATGATATGGAGTTCTATCTTTGACGTTCTAAATTTGTTTTGATAATGATATCCTGCAGAGGAGGTGAACAGCTATGCAGTACACCATTCTTTTAGTGGTTCTATGGACAGCACAGTGATTAATGATGATGGTATTTGCACATCAATTTTTCTGCTTCTTATAATATCATAATGTAACAAAAGAAGTTAACTTTGTACCATTATCTTGGATCCAGCCTCAAAGCGAGCTTTGCAAAGATTTTCCATGGCACCTTACATAACACCACGTCTTACTCCCAAGTGGAACTCCCAAAATAATCTCCACTAGTGTATCTCCTAGAAGATATTCTGTTGCTGGATCTCCTCAGGAGACATCCGGCGCCAACTCTCCAACACACTCTCAATATGAGGGACGAGGTTCAATGTCATCTTTTTTCCCATCAAGTCAACAGTCATCAGCAGCTAACTCTCCTCCTAAGGCACGCCCATTGCCAGGTTCCTAATAACTGACTTTTCAATTTTCTTTTTGCGAGCTTTGCAAATATTACTTCTATCTGCTGTATTGAACTTATGGTGTTGCACATTTACAAAGGCAAAGTTACTGACTGGTTTATCTATGATCCTCTAATCTGTTTTCCTTAATCTGAATTACTAGGTCAAACTCCTCGAATTGATGGGAAGGAGTTCTTCCGACAAGCTAGGTGGATAGCTATACTACTTTCTTTCTGTTTAATTTTTTCTTAGTAAGGAAGGATCTTTCACCTGATAGTATCTGCATGTTGCTGATGTAGGAGCCGTCTATCCTATGAGCAGTTCAGTGCATTTCTGACCAACATTAAAGAATTAAATGCACAAAAGCAGTCTCGTGAGGTGATGATCGTTATTTGTTGCGTTAGCTAGCATCCTACGCATTCCTCCTATTTGTCTACTCAGTAACTGAATGCTTTCTCCTATTCCTTTTCGCCATTTTAAATTTAGGAAACATTGAAAAAAGCTGAAGAGATTTTCGGGATGGATAACAGAGATCTTTATCTGTTATTCCAAGGTTTGCTTAACCGTAACGCTCGGTGAAAACAATGGATTAAACACAGGTATGTGTGATTTCCCATCATATAAACTTATGGTGACATTTCTTTTGTATGTAATTATCTTTGCATGCGTCTAAAGTTGACCCAAGACATGTGAAACTTTCAGAGTTATGGTCCAACTTTGGTTCAAGGACTTCAAAAGCAGAACCAGCACCAAGAGATCTTCTTCACCACAGCAAAGTGCTTAGGGAATGCAGAGTATGCTCTAGCTGGTGAATGATTGATACCAAGTTACAGTTTCACTTTTTCATGAACACATTCTGTAAAGTATTGTTAACAGATGACAACCAAAAATTGAATGAGTTTTCAAGTGGAAGGTTTCAAACATGTTAGTTTTGTGGCATTAAATGAAAGTTTAAGGATATTTAATTCTATAAAAGGTTTTCCAAACTAAATTTGCTTAGAAAAATTATTCTTTTTGCTTTGTTATTTAGACCTCATAATATAAGTGTGTTTTGGCATTTATGCTCTTCAATTTTGCACCAATAAATACTTAAACTAACACGTATATCCTACATATTCACTTGTTCAACATGTATGTCTACTTGTGCACACATGAATACTGAAGTTGGAGAGTGTAGATATCGACTGAGATCACATTAAACGACACATTTGTGTATTGAAAAACTTTCTAAAATTTAAAAGAAAATTATATTTTGTGTTGTCAATAATACTACCTTTTTACCATATATATTCGTTAAAAACCTCCCCGAAAAACTAATTTCCATAACAAAAACAAACTAAAAGAAGCTA
Source organism: Solanum aculeatissimum (assembly GCA_038996855.1). NCBI lineage: Eukaryota > Viridiplantae > Streptophyta > Magnoliopsida > Solanales > Solanaceae > Solanum > Solanum aculeatissimum. Next base: position 11,623 of record JBCEWC010001399.1, read on the forward strand.
TAGGATAAACAAATAGTGTCCTATTAGCACAAAGAGAAATTGGAAGGAAAAGAAAAAAGGAAAGTATTGAAAACACTACTAAACTTGATGCGAATTATTGTTGCGTCTGTGAATTACTAACAGTTTTAAAAACACTTCTCTACTTGACTAGTTGAACTTAAATATATATCGATTATGCAACATGAATGAAATACACCTCTAATTTCTAAATTCTAGTCAAATTTAGTCTCGACAACAACAACAACAACATACCCAATGAAATTCCACAAGTGGGGTCTGAGGAGAGTAGAATGTACGCAAACCTTACCACTACCTCAAAGTTAGAGAGACTGTTTTCTGGGAACCCTCGTCTCAAAAATCCATAAGCATAATAAACTAGTCATGAAAAAAAGGAAAATGAAGAAAAAAAGAAACAGAAAAGACAACTAATAATGAAAAACACATGATAGTGTGTAAATACAATAAAAAATCAACATATATGTGATGACTAATGACAACACATGATATAAGAACTCGACATTCTAGCCAAATTTAGTCTCAACTTTTTATTAACAGGTGGTGCGTGGTGCATGGTGCGTGACTGTTGTCTTCCTGTAAAAATTTGAGACCACTTATTATATTATGTGACAGATTAGAATATATTTAAGTTCAGTTAATCAAATAGGAAAATATTTTTAAACCGTCAATAGTTCAAGGAGATTCAAAAATGTTTTCAATTTTTTTTTAAAATAAAAAGAAGGGGTTATAAAAGAAAGGAATATAATTGATGTTTTAGGGCCAATAAAAATAGAATATATTATATATATATATATGAACAAATAAATAGGGGTAGGGGGTTCCTATTCTTATTCGTATTTCATCCCAATTAGCGTAGAAGGAACGAGCTCGATTCTGTTTCTCTCGGCAGCAAACACTTCGGTCGATCAATCATGCAGATCTTTGTGAAAACCCTAACCGGGAAAACCATCACCCTCGAAGTTGAGAGCAGCGACACCATCGACAATGTCAAGGCCAAAATTCAGGTACTGTTTTTCATGCTCTTCCTTAGGGTTTTGTAATTTTCCATTCGTCCTTGTTAATCATGATGCCATAATATTTTGTGTGGAGATTGATGATTTTTAAGTGTATATGATCTCTCTCTGTGTTTGTGTGAGTGGAGATTGATGATTCATGTAATAGTTTAACGTGTTTGGCAATTCGTCTTCCGGTTTATTATGTTCTTCTAGGATTTATAATCTGCGTAATAGTTGCACCGGTTCACGGACAGGAAAAACTCGTCTTTTGGAACTTCACACTGTGTTTGGATGGTTGTTATGTATTGTTTCATGATATATCACACTTTATTGTTTTAATAAATATAATGTTTGGATAGATTATATCATTCTCCGTCGTTATATAATGTCACTTATCCATAACTACGGGTAGAAAGTAGAATTATTCAATAATAAGAAAAGGTAAAATTTAGGGAAAAAATTTAAGATAACGACACATCACACCAAATCGGTCCTTACACAAAATGGGTCTTTTGGTTGTTATCTAAGGTTGGATTTAAAGAATATGATACAATAGAATTTAAATAACAATCTATTAATTTTAACCCTCAGGGGTTGGCCTAGTGGCAATTGACTTGAGCCTTGGAGTTTGCTCCCTTTCAAGGTCTCAAGTTCGAAACCCACGGGGTGCAAACAATTTCTGAGGGTCATTGGACTGGGTAAAACCTGAATTAACCGTGGTGCACTTGCGGGAAACTCCTTGCCGAGGGCCTGTGCACCCCCGGGATTAATTGGGGCTCTAAAAGACTCGGACACCCAGTGCAAAAAAAAAAAATAACAATCAAAATAAACATTATATGTATACTAACAATACGATACAGTTTTTGGTATGAGAATCTATACAATTGATTTTGGTATATTCCTTTAAAAGTTTTTCAATTTCCTCATGTCTTTATATATTTTTAAAAAGTTTTTTCTATGAGAACGGTATTATAGAAAAACGGGGAAAATGATTTTCCTAATGAAAATAGAAAAAATAAGTAACCAGCAACATTCCATATTGATTGAGTCTTTCCCACCCCAGCACATTTGTCTTCATCCCCACACTCATAGCCTCTCATCCACATCATCCCTTTCTATCTTTCTATTTATTGTGCTTGTTTTCTCCCAAAAAATCAAATGGTGTGAAATATCAAAATATTCAAATATCTCTTATTGTTTTTCTGTTTTGAACTTTTAGGGAGGCTACGAAATAGAAACTTTACTATGATTTGTTAACTTTTTTGTTTTACTGTCGCGTTGAGGTAGAGTGGAACTTAATGTAGCCTATTTATATCGGCCCATATCATTTATATTTGACCCGGGTCTCTTATTTGTCAGCGCTACTAGCGTGTTTTATTTTAAACCCCCTTAATGAAAATTTTGTCTTCACTACCGAGTGTTTTATGTGATTGAGGGCGGCTTGAGTTTAAATATTTACTGTTTTTTCTGGAGCATTTATCACCTTGCATGTACAGTTAAAAGTCCCTGTTTCACTTTCATAGGTTATCTTCAGTTCCGGCTTTCCCTTTCTAATCTTCTTCATGATGTTAGTGGAGTGAATGTGCATCATGTGAAGACGATGGATGGTGCTATTACGCTCTTGATGATATCCCTTAGGCTACTATTACAAGATATTCACCGGTTTGGAGCTTGTTTTGAAGCTTGTTATCTTGTTTAGACACTAGGTGATAGGTATAGTGAACCCTCTGTCAAGTAGGTCCCAAATTTTATCTTTCAGTTATTTTAGTTTGGATGGAGCTATTCTTTACGGATGGAAATGGATATGGGTGTGTTCCAGGTGCTAGAGCTCTATGGTCACTAAACCATAGTGTTTTTCTTTTCTATTTTTAAGGCTACAAGAGATCTGATCAAGTACAGCTCAGGTTTATCTTAGTTATTTACTTTCTAACTAGTTTATTTGAAGTCGGCCTTAATTCTTTAAGGTATGTGCATTACCAAAATATGATCTCTAAGAAGACCCATGAAATGTATGAGGCCACCATAATCCACAGGGAAAACTTCATATCTGTATGGTCCCTGGGTCTTTGAATTACAGTTGTGCATAAATCGACTTCTAATTTTCTAAAATATGTGATTTGCTGCATGTTGTATGGTTAAGTGTTGCCTTCTGTTTAGTTTCCACCGTCCTCCTGCTATCTCTGCCCTGGCCTATCCCAGGTTTGTCCACTTCTCTTCTGTAGTTTTTGTTAATTGTCAGCATTAGTGTGAAACATGTAACAGAGTCAATCTTGTGTTCTGTTCATTTTACTTGGAGCTGACAAGTTGATGGATGTGTTGCTTGCCAGGATAAAGAAGGCATACCTCCTGATCAGCAGAGACTGATATTTGCTGGGAAACAGTTGGAAGATGGTCGAACTTTGGCTGATTACAACATTCAGAAAGAATCAACCCTTCACCTAGTTCTGAGGCTCAGGGGAGGAACCATGATCAAGGTGAAGACTCTCACCGGAAAGGAAATTGAAATCGACATTGAACCCACTGACACCATTGATCGTATTAAGGAACGTGTTGAGGAGAAAGAAGGAATACCTCCTGTGCAGCAAAGGTTTGTATTTCTTTTATTTCATTCAAACCGTGCACACTAGATCTGTGTTTTTTCAATGTTCTTTTTAATCCTCTTCCTCTCCCCCACTGTGAGCCCAAAAGATCAGTGATGTTGTATATCTGATGCTGTGTGCTTGGCCTATTGTTTTTGGGATTCTCTTTAAATCTCTGCAGGCTGTCATGTTTCTGTTCCCTGGTGTTTCTAGTGTTCCCGTAATAACTTTACTTTTCTTAAAGTACTCCTTGTTAAAAGTCTTTTATTATACAATGCTCTACTATGCCTGTCTCCATTATCGTAATCATCCTGAGAACATAGTTGTATCAATTGAATGTTACGTATGATTTGCTTAGATGCAGTGTATTTAAGGATAAAGGGAATTTGAAACCCTCATGCCCATTTTGAGGCATACCTAAGGTTTTGGAATATACAATTAAACTTTTCTGTGGTTTACTTACAGCATAAACTTATAGACTTAATGACTTGAAATATATGTCAGCAAGTTCTTAAAAAAACTGATGGTGCTGTAAGCTTAAGAGCATTGTAAATACTTTTAGATGACAAGTGAAACCCGCAGCCACTATCCTTTGGGTGTGCACAAGATAAAACCTTTGCTACTATGCAATAGCTCGCAAACCACACAAGAGAGGTAACCTACACTAAGCAAGCTCGGTGCAACAAGCTAGACCTAGAAAACAAACCCCTTGCTTTCGCTGGGAAGGGGTTTCGAACTTGAGACCGCCAACATAGAAGTTCCAAGCTCAAATCACCGGGCCACCCTGAAGGGTTAAGAGCATTGTAAATATTCAGTTGGATTTAACAGGTCTTACATGAGTACATCTGCAATTCTGCTTAAGACATTGTCTAGAAAAATTAGCAGGTGAACTGTATAGATCTTTGCATCTGCATTTGCTCTCGTTAGCCAATTTTTATCGGCCTAATTGCATATTTTTCTTTCTCTTTCTATTTCTGGTGTAAAATTTCAATCTTCTTTCTTTGAATCATCGTGAAATCCTTGGGGGCTAGTGGTGTACAGGTCACAACTTGATTGATAATGTTCTGGCCTTTTAACCTTCTCCACTTAAATACTAGGCTTTTGTCTTTGGCAGGATTCGAACCCAAGATATGCACCTAACCCCACATCATCACGTATTGCACTCTTACCACTAGACCAATGCCCTAGAGAGACATTCAATTCTATCTCTCTTCTTTTGAGAGAAAGATTGCTCTCAATCTTGGCTTCTTATAAGGATTTCCTTGCAAGTAGACTGAAATAACCAAAATGCAGTTTGTTATAATAATTTGGACAGTTTTGCTTCTTCCCTCTCTTATCAATGACAGTGAACTCCAAAAAAGAGAACTATATGAGGAGGGGCCGATGGGGGTTCGGCCCTGTGTGCTTTTATCTTATACGATATAGCAGAATAGATGAAAACATCATAACTCTCTCCATAACAATTTTGGCCAGCTTTTTGCTGTCTGTCATTATCATTATAGTACTACAGTACATCAGGATATGGTTTTTTTGGAATACCATTTCTTAGTTAAGGGAGATCCATGGCGTCCTAATTGAGATGTTCTAGGATTTCACCTTCACCTCATGGGCAGAAGGCGAACAGTGACTCGGAGATATTAAACTTGTTGATATGCCTATTTTTGTGAATTACCCAATTTGCCTTTGCGCTATGTAATACAAATTGTATGTTCATAGTTTTATTATTTGGTGTTAGCAGTTTGAGCCAGTGGATTTACACTCTCTACTTTCGGTTTAACGCAGGCTCATTTATGCTGGAAAACAGCTAGCAGATGACAAGACAGCTAAAGACTACAATATCGAAGGCGGTTCTGTTCTTCACCTTGTTCTTGCACTAAGGGGTGGCAGACTCTAGGTTGCACTAAACTTAGTGACAACTTAGATGTCCTGTCTTTATTCCATATACTTGGGATCAACATTTCTTCTCTAAACTTAGTGACAACTTAGATGTCCTGTCTTTATTCCGTATACTTGGGATCAACATTTCTTCTCTTCCCCCCTTTTTTTGCTGATTTGCTATTGCAATAAACAGGAAAATACTTGTGGTTGAACATTTTGTTGATTGTCTTCCCCTTATGTTGAATTCTAATTTAATTTGCTCTATGTAGTTTCTTAAAGGCTTTTACATATATAATTGCTCGGCTATGACTCAGAGAATCTAGTATCTTTTGCTTATGGGGCTTCATTTTTGAGACAGTTGTTTTTCGGAAATAACCTCTCTATCTCTATGCGGTAATGGTAAGTTCTCCGTATATTTTTTCTTTCTCCAGACTTGTGTAATTTTACTTGGGTATGTTGTTGTGACCCAGAGAGTGATGTTGACTAATAAAACTTTACCAATGACTCCGTTGGTAATAAACCCCTTTTCAATCATTGTCATAGTTGTTGGTACAGATATTGGACTGTTTTGCTTGTCAAAGAATGCTGCAACCATAAAGCACAAAATTTAGTCAAACATGGTCTCTTTTTTTCTGCCGTCCTTTCACCTATTTGGATTCTACCTATCAACCTAAAAGATAGAGCAATCTTGATAATGCACGAGTCTTTTTTACCTGCCATTGTGTGAACACTTTTGTTAATTATTGTATGTATTATATTTGTTTTATTTATTGTATTTATATATTATCACTTATTTTTCGCATTAGTCATTTTTCTTTTATAGTATTTATTGCTTTTGGGGTCTGATATTTTTGAGTTGAGGGTCTTTTGTAAACGGTTTCTCTATTTTTATGAGGTAGTGGTAAGGTCTACGTATATTTTATCCTCCTCAAATTCCACTGGGATTTCATTGGGTATATTATTGTTGTTGTGTAAACACCTAGAAATATTTATTTATGTCATTAGTTAAAACCACCAAATTCACGTGATGTGAAAGTTTAAATTTCCACACGACAGAGAGAATGTATTGTCTTTCTAAAGGCAAAAAACTTTGAGAGTCCACTTTGGAGCCTCGATTAACTCAGATTGCGCATTGTAGGATCTATTCAAGGATGGCGTTCCTAGAATTTTTTCCATAGTTAAGAATGAAATAATCCCACCATTGCATCACAACTCGGATAGTTTATTTGTTTTCTAATCAGAGACAGGGACATAGATTTATTAAAATTTACTAACTAATATTGTTTTCTTTAATTATAGTATTAAGAGGAGCTTGATGAATATTTATATATAATATAATCCATGTGGCAAACACAAGTTTGATGCGTGTCAAACATTACATGCCTTTTGTTTGCTGTTCACCCTCCTAACCAAACTCAATATATTAACTTTTTAACCCCACATACACAATCAATCGCGGAATCATAATTTTCACTAAGATGATTTAAAATTTGACAAGTTAGACAATTGAATTAATTGAAAGGGATTTAATATCTATAATATATACATTAAATGGTATAATTTTTCACCGAAAAGGATTTGGATAAATCTTCATGTGTATAGTGCTCACCTTATGCATGCATAATATCATAATAACAACATATTCAATATAATCTCACAGACAAGAACTGAAAGATGAATATATACACAATCTTATTCTTATCTTGTGAATAAAAAAATTATTTTTAATAAATTTTTATATTAAATAATCCATATTAATAATCAAGTAAGTAAAAATTACATTATGAAACAACACAAATTGCAAAAATATTATTAGTACTAGTACATGACTAAGGTGTTTAATTAGGAAATGGCATTAATTGTGATGGTTCTTAAGTCAAGTGATGTATGACTTTTTATCAAATTTACAGGTCCACTATGCTTACATTAATTATGTCATGTCATTGAGTCATAGAAAAACACAAATTGCAAGTGACATGTCAATTATATTAATTAATGATATTAATAAGTGGCATTTTGTGAGAACCCAAGTGGCAACTCCCTAGGATAGTCATATACTCCGTCTGTCCTATATTAACTTAATTTATAAAAAAAATCATCGTTCAAAATAGTTGAATTGTTTAATGTTCAACATGAATGTTTGAAACGTTTTTCATATTTGTCCTTTCATTTGTTGAAATTTATATTTTCTAAAAGATAAATTACACTATTTGTAAAGCTATATTTATTATTTCACAAAGGATAGTAACCGCCTCTCTTCGCCATTCGATGCCAAAGACTTTAACAGGTGTTGGTAAGCACGCTTCTAATAAGGGTTCGATTCTGAGAATCAATCTCAATCGAATCTATGTTAAATGACCTACTAACCACCGGGAGTCATTGGTTCAAATCCAATAATAGGTGAAAAGTATGGTTCAAATTATGTTCCTAAATATTTTTCTTAATATGTATATTATCTCACAAATTAGATAAAGGAAGTACAACTTTTTATAAATCAAGCACATAAAATTACATTTTTGTTCAAATTATAATAATTGATCATATATAGGAGACTATTATTATTATTATTTCTTAAAAAGTCATCAAATCTAAAGCTAGCAATGCAAACAATGCCATAATTCTTTTTTTTTTAATAAAAAAGATTAATCTAAAAACTATATTTATGTTTAATGCTAAATGCATGCTGCTTATAATTTCCTTATCCATTTTCATTATTATGTTTTAATTAGTATCATTTTTTTAAAATGTTAAACAGCCTGGCCCATGCATTTCTTTGAAAAAAAAAAAACTTTTCAGTATGTATAAGTCAACAATTAATGGTACTGTATTGCCATTTTACGTAGTATTCTTTGATTTAATACGATATTTTAAAAAAAAAATTAAAATTTATGATTTAAAATAATTTTTAAATATTTATGAAGCTGAAAATCATTTCACTAAAAATAAAAGATAAATTTTGAAATTAAAGGTAAAGTAAAATATATTTTTTTTAACAGATAAAAAGAAAAGAATCTCACATAAAATACGACAGAAGGAATATATATTATGTTGAATTTGCTAGATAAAAGTTTCAACATTTTGTGAAATTTCTACCAAAATAATTCATGTGACAATATTATTGTACTTTTGGTCTAATGTAGGTAAGAAAAATCAACACAAATATTTCTAAACTTATACAATATATGATGACTCAATATGTGTACTTCCTTTTACAAATAATTTAAATTATTTGTCGATATTATAAATTGGACAAATATTATTAGATATATCAAAATAATAATGAACAAGTTAAGATAGACGGAAGGAGCGAGTATATATAATTTGCTTGATATTCTTAATTAGGTCGGTTTGAACATGAGTTTTCGTTCCTTTTTCTTTAAGTGTGCACAAATAGCCATCTAGTACAAAGTTGAACAAATAGACATAGACATCTTACGTGACAATTCACATCCTATGTGGTGTCGTACGTTTATCATGTCACATAGAATATGTGTCTATTTGTTCAGTTTAATATAGGTTTGAACGTCTACTTGTGCATACTCAAAGTTGAAACATATCAATATTAATTGAAGACAAGCTAAACAACACATTTATGTATTATGCCGTTGACATTGCCCTTTTTAAATTTGCAAGTACATACTAACATATTATCATGTCCACATGAAATAATTCTTGAGATGGACCCACTCATCATGATTAGACATCTTAGCCCTTCACTATATATATGTATGTGTTGTTCAATGAGAAAGAAACCAAACATATATGTAAGTTGCAAGGACTTATAAGAGATTAGTTAACCATATAATATACACAAAAGTGACATTACTTTATCAAGTAGAATGGGTAAAGTAAGAGCAGCTTGTTGTGATAAAAGCAAAGTGAAGAAAGGGCCATGGACAGCTACTGAGGATTTGAAGCTTATTTCTTTCATTCAAAAACATGGCCATGGCAATTGGCGCGCCCTTCCTAAACAAGCTGGTACCTACCTATATACACTCTTTATATGTTGTAGAGTATGTGCGTTTATCTTGGCATTCAGTGTATAGAAGTTTAACTCGTTATTATATCATATCATATGTGTATAGGGTTATTGAGGTGTGGGAAGAGTTGCAGGTTGAGATGGGTTAACTACCTAAGACCTGATGTAAAGAGAGGGAATTTCACCCCAGAAGAAGAGGATACCATTATAAACCTTCATCGCGCTTTTGGGAACAGGTATATGCTAGTTAACACGTATATAATGATCGATTTAAGTTTATATATATATGGCTTGAAATTGAGTCTACATGTATGTATGTGCAGGTGGTCAAAGATAGCATCTCATTTACCAGGAAGAACAGATAATGAGATTAAGAATGTGTGGAATACACATTTGAAGAAGAGATTAGTGTTGATGAAGAAAGAGGATTACAATTCTTCTTCATCATCAACTTCAACAAGTAGTCATGAAGGGCAATATATGGACAGTAGTAGCACTACTTTAGGGTCATTCTCTCCCACTTCTTCCAAGGCCAATGATCAAGTGATGGACTTTTGGGAATACATGTTGGATACTTGTAGTACTCCTACTAGTATTGATAATAATTTGGACAGCTACTCCAAAATGGAAATGACTACTACTAGTGAGCATCATCCTCAGTTGGCAGATGAAGATGAATGCCAAAAGTGGTTGACATACTTGGAGATTGAACTAGGACTATTAACAAATAATCAATAAGACCACCAAAATAACTTCATGCAACTCTAGTCTCTTTAGCTAGCTTATTACTATACTAATCAATTGGCCAGGGAGTTTAGTTTAATAAAGTTTTATACACCGTCCGTTTATGTAACAATTTTAAATTTACATACACTGACGATGTATACTGCTTAAAAGGAGCTAGGAGTAATATCTAATACCTAGTTAGCACAGAAACTCATTGTACGTACATTCAGCAAGAAATAATAAATAAAGGCATGTCACATGTGTGCATATTCATATATATACTAGTCTCAAGTTTGGTTATTTCTGTTGCTAGCTATGTATAGTAACATATAGTTGTAACTACTACTTATCTTACTACTATGATAATGCATGAAAAGTAGAGATTCTTACCATCTTCAGAATATCAATTGATCTGATCAAGTCAATTTCTGTATATCTTTACAAGTCATGTGACCTAAAAAACATGATGCCAAGCCTCATTTTGGTAACACAAAAATCCAGTCCTATCTTTTGAATAAGAATATCAGCATGGGAGCTAATGGGCGATTTAACGTATGTAGCTTGCAACAGTTCCAACTCTCAATTGGTAGTCTTGAAGCAAAACCTTCAATTTTCTCAAACTCCTCCCTACATGATAAACAAATGAAAATATGTATCTAACATAGTACTATAAACTAAAACCAATGCAAATAGAATACCATTATACACAATCAACAAGTTACAAATACTTTCCTTATACAGTGGTCGTTAGGAAAGTTAAGCTTTTCCAACTTATACAGTGAAGATGCTTGAATATATAGTCAGCAAGTTAAATATGCGATGAATCTCAAACAACAGAAATGGGAACTTTCAGCTGAAAATGAAAAAATGTAACATAAGGTTCAAGATTTTACCTCCCACCCGGATGACCTACATAAGTAACAATGCTGATGAGTCCGCCAGGTGCTAAGATTCTCTTAGCCGCCTCTAATGCAAGCACAGTTGTTTCAGACCTGGTAATGATCTTTTTGTCACCTCCAGGAAGGTACCCCAAGTTGAAAGCAACTAACCTGACACAAGCATGGCGCAAAAAAACTGGAGGTGATCATTCAGATGCTAAGACCATTCAGAGTTTAAGTCAATAACATCCTTTAATTGAGAAACAACAATACCTTACAGCGACATCCTTTGGAACAATGTCCTCCATTTGACTATGAGACATGACAAATAGCTCAACAAGTTCTTTCTGCATGAAGAATGCAGATGTGCTTCAAATGTATGTATAATTGATGACGTCGGAGGAAAACTATCATTTTTGAAGGAAGTAGATAATTATAGAATTGTCAGAACAATGGTCATTAAAGAAGCTGCATCTACAAATAATTTGTTAGAAGAAATAGTTGAATGTCAAGAAAAGAAAACAGGTGCTGCTATTTGACACAACCTGGCTAAAATCTACTTCAGCACATGTCCATGATCTAGAATGATAATGTAGTCATCTACCCTATAACACATTGGTAAAGAGGGTTAAATCCATTCACCCATGTGCGAACACTAATGAGATTGGGTCATGCAAACTTGCAAATGAAGTTGTGGTGAGCCTTGCTGTTCCATAAGCACACTCATGATATTTAAACTACATCTTATCCCAGTTGTCTTTGGACTGAAAAAGGCACAAACCTATAGATCCCTGCATTGGTTAAGCATAGTATAACACACTATCATTAGTGATGTTTGCCTAGTTCTGGTAATTTTGGAGTTGGAAGTAGAGTTACCAGACAAGATGCTGAAACCTGTCTTTTGAAGTGGGAAAGTGGATGTTGGGGCAGAGACAAACTACTTCACACTTTAAGGCTGGTGTTATATCTTAAATTAAGATTGTTACACAATAAAAGCAAGTGAATGTATGCTATGTGCTTATAGCATATGGTATAGATAGCTTTAAACCAAACAGAGTGACAACATTATGGGACAATGTATCCTAACCACCATTCTCTCTAGCTTACAGATAGATAGTTGGGAGGTCTATTTGTTGGTATCATCATCACTAAAATGCCATCATTAATTGGGCCCTGAGATACAAAATAAGCAGGAGCAGTACCTCATCTGGACTAGCAAACTGGTCCAGTAAGGATGAAGTGCTTTCTAAAGCAATTTTCTGAATATCCATGCCATAAACTCGACCTTTCTGTGTCTTATCAGCAACCAGTTTCAACAGTGCCAAGGTATCATAACCATTTCCACAGGTGGAATCAACAACTGCATCCCCCTTCTGAACAACATGCTTCCAGACACTGCCAGAAAAGGAGATTATATGTTGATAAAATTATATAATACCCTTGATGTCACCCAAATAGAGAAAGAGGTACGCGAGCATTTGTTGTCTTTAACTTGTATATCTTCAATAATTGTAAAGAAGATGCATTCGCCTGAGACATTTTAGTAGTCAAAAGTTAAATATACAGACTGAGGAACTTTTGAACAGCCTTAAGAGTTCAGAATTCTAATTGATTAACTGATTTATAAGACAAACGCAACCAAGAGAAATCAGTCACAAGCAATTTATCACCGTTAGTATTGATAACACTTCATTGGAATATAAGGAGCAAGGAACGGCCAAACAGACTTAAGAGTTCAGAATTCTGATTGATTAAGTGAAATATATAAGACAGACACTGTCAAGAGAAATCAATTACAAGGAACTTGTGAACTTTATCACTGATAGCACTTCATTTCGATTATACACAGATCATATACCTCTAGGATTCACTCAGAAAGATAAAAGACAAAACGGTTAGTCCCAAAGAACAATTTCCCTCAGCATAAAGAAATTACTGTTGTTTGGAAATAGGTTCAAAATTCTGCCTAAGAAAATGATAAAAATGGTCTCTCGTGTTTGCAAGTATAAATTTTAAATAGGAATATCACTATGACATAAAGAAATACAGCTACTTCCCCTTAGAAAAAAGAAACAATTTTGCACATTGCATGGTGGAAAATAGGGTCCCAGGTACCTACTAGTGAGCAACTTCAGTTGCTTTTTTTCTCCCAAAAACATAATCCACCATTACTTGCTCCATAGACCCTGAGAAAAAAAATGGGGCTAATTTCAAATATATACAATAAACTAATTACAATAACTATACAATATAGCTCGCCAAAAAGTAACAGAAAGTATACACGAGCTATACACTGAACATACACTCAAAAGCTAAATATAGCTTGACTATACATCAAAATATACCGCCAATGGTCATATTTTGGCAATTTCATGTAATTATCCCAAAAACATAATCCACCATTACTTGCTCCATAGACCCTGAGACAAAAATAGGGTTAATTTCAACTATATACAATAAACTAATTACAATAACTATAAAATATAACTTCCCAAAAGTCACAGAAAGTATACATTGAGTATCCATTATAAATTACTTATACATGAGCTATATACTGAACATAAATTATAATACAATCAAAAGCTGAATATAGCTTCATTATACATCAAAATATACCGTGAATGGTCATATTTTTTGGCAATTTCATGTAATTATCCCAAAAAATTAACAACCACTGGATGGAATTACTTGATTTATACAACAATTAGTGTGAAAAAACTTGGGGGAAACCTGAAATGGAAGAATCCTGGCAAAGAGGGGTCGACCAAGAACTGTCGGGTCCAGGTACTGAAATAGAGGGTCCCTTGAACTCCGACGAAGACGTAAATGCTCTAGAGTATTTCAGTTTCCATTCAGATTTCATCATTCTCCGGCCTAAAGCCGAAGAATATGAATAGAGATTCATTGGCAGCGACACCATGTATCCTTGCTGGGATGAACTCCAAACCACACTAGCTTGGGGCATGTTAAGGCAGTGTTTGCCATCAAAATTAATAAATTTTTAGTATAGCAACTCGGCTCGTAGCAGCATGGAAATCTTAATAAAAAGTCTAGAAGGTTTGAAAATATTCTAAGCTTGACGCGAATAAAGACGTATATCATTCGTCGGGTGCATTCAAGTTTAGCTAGTTAAATCATTTTAAACTTGAGGAGAATATGAATGTATTAAAGTTAAATTAGTTAAGTAAACAATATTTTTAAGATTATAGTTTGAAGATGAAAATAATAACTCGTACCAACTTTTAAATGTGTTTTTAGTACTATTTAAATTTTATTAGATAGTCAAATTATATTATGAAGTGTTCTTGTAGATATTTTTTATTTATTTTTTGCATAAATAAAATCGTGTTAATTGACAAATCTTTATTAGATAGTTAAGTTAATTATATAAAATATGTCATTTTATTTAATTATGCATGTTGGTCTTATTTGGAACAAGTCTGAAATTTACAATTTATTGTGACTAATGTATATAATAAAGAAGATGATATATTTCAAATCGCGCGCCAAATCATTAAAATTTGGACAATCAATGTCTTTTTTCAGGACTCGAGGACGGGGGGTCCTTGGGAATGAACATGAGGACAAGGGGCTCTACAAAAAATCCTTGAATATTTTGATTTATATTTTTGTGGATAAAATTAGAACACTTATATTATAGATTTAAAAACAAGTATTACATTTGTAAATAGTTAGATTACAATTCATTTTATGTTGAGTTGTGGTTTAAAAAACAAAGCCATAATTTTTGTCCACGAGAGAAGTGGAAGGATTTAGCAGTGTCTACTTGATGAATCATTCAAAATTTAGTTGATCAAGTGTACTAGTATTCCTTTTTACCTCAATTGTTTGATTTGAACGTGTCTAATTTGTTCATGCCATACTATTGATTTATAATTTTAATGAACATTTTGGTTCATATTCAATACATGCATTAAAGTATCAAACAAATCTTTTACTAATATGAGACAATCAATCAAGGATCCATCTTTAGTAAAAAAAATCTCAAAAAATATATTTCTCATGTTCATCTAAATATGTCGACTTCCATATATTCTTGTACATTCAAATATGATTGATTTGCATTTAAAAAAACTTAGAAAACGTTTTTCTCATGTTCTTCTAAACACGTTGAGCTCCACATATTCTTGTAAATTCAAAGACGATTGATTTTTATAAAAATCCTAAACCAAACAAGGCCTAAACCATTTCTCTACTTTGATTCGGGTCGGGTCATTTTTTAATAAGAGGTAGTAGATGAGTGGAGTAAAAGCCCAGTGGTGAGTACAAAAACCCTGCCCGCCCTTCTTCTTCTTCATTGCATCAATTCGTTGCTGTAATTTGTTTGTAAGAGAAGAAAAGGGATGAGCCATTGGAAGAACTTGCTTTTGCGACTCGGCGAGAAGTGTCCTGAGTACGCCGGAAATGCAGATTTCAAAGATCAAATAGTCAGTACTCGACTCTTCTTCTTCTTCTGCTGCTGTTGTTGTTTTCAATTCAAGCGGTTTGAAAATCCTCGTCCTTTTTTTGGTATTGCAGGACTCATGCTATAGTGTGATTCGACGAGAAATAGAGCATTCTGGGGACGATGTTTTCCCGGTAAGAACCTCATCCTGTTTCTTAATGCTCACTGTTTTATTTATTTTTTGATAATTGAATGAGTTAGTTCGCTCAATCCCAATTGTGCTAACAGGTTAGAATGTATGAGCTCACTGCTCCTTCCTGCTCCTACTTATAAACCACGCTTCTGTTAGTGAGATGCACCTAATCCATATTTCATGTTCTGCGTCCTTACTACTCAACCGAAGCTGGGGGGATGACTGCCTTTTCTTGATTTTTGTTGTTGGTGTTGGCTTCATGTTCAGTGTCCTTACTACTTAACCAAAGCCGTGGAGATGACTGCATTTTATTGATTTTTATTGTTGTTGTTGTTGTTGTGTATGAAGCACTGTCCTAGTTTCCGATTCATCTCTCTTTCCTGTTTGTAATTTAACTCAATGTATTAAATTGAGCATGTGAATCTACTAGCATGGGGTAAATATTGTGGTAATCAACCCTATACTTTAGAGGACATGTTGGTAGAGTCGGAGGGGAGATGAAAAGGGTTGCTCCTTCCTGCAATGACAAACATGATGTGTGCCTCAAAAGAAACGTCTGCATGAAATTTAAGTCTTTAAGTTCCTTCTCCATAGGCTTGTTATATGTGAAATGGTCTTGCTCAGCTGCAAGGCTATTATCCTGTTGGTGTTATCATTGGGTCAAATAATAGTTAGATATTGATGCAAAAATGTGGAAGTTGGATTCAATGCTACTGGAACCGTTGATGGGGTCCAAAGTCATTGCTTCAATATAGTTAGAGCAATTGCATTTCCGAATGTCTGGTTTCAATTTAAGCATCTTATGCTACAACAACCACAAGTAAGGTTTGAGAAGGGTAGAGTGTATGCGGACCTTATCTCTATTTTGTAGAGGTGGAGAGGTTGTTTCCGATGAATTTAAGCATCTTCTGAGTTAACATAAGAACAAAACTTTGGATTAGTTTCTTATGTGTAATCGGTGTTATCAAAGGCGCGCTTAAGCTTTGAAGTGAGGTTCAGGGTCATCATCGAGGTTCAAAGACATATTTCTCCTTGCCAATGGACCGCTTCTGAAGAGACGAAACTAAACGATTTATATTTCACTCTATCGCAATTAGTTATCAATTTCTTTGTACATGCATTTGTTGTTTATGCTTATAAATTATTCATCTTAGACTAGCCATATATATTTGTTCTTTTTCTCCATCTGCACTTTTTTTAATTAAAGCCCACACTTTATTTGCGCTTAAAGGATGAATTTCAAATGGATACTTTTTACCTATCAAACAAAACAATAAAACTAGTTCTGATAAATTTTCTTGGCATATTCATCTGTCTTTATAATGCAGTGTTTTGACCTTATCTTTTCATTGGGTTGTATACATATAATGTAGCGGGAGATTTCAGTGTTTTGGCTCTCTCAAGTGTGTCCCGTTACTCTCTTTATTGAAGGGTCTTCCCCTTCTCCAACCCATCATTCCCTTAGAGTTCGTTCACAGTAAAAGCTTTGTGCTAGTGCATCACTAGTCAAGAGTTATAGAATTTATGCTACAAGGAGGCTTAGTGTTGTACTATGGAATTGTGTGCTGAATGTACTTTATTTCCGTATACCTTGGCAGTTCCTTCTCCAGTGTGCTGAACAATTGCCTCACAAGATACCTTTATACGGAACACTGGTAAGTCCTACATCGCCTTTTCTTGTTTGAGTTCTGTGTAGTGCATGTTTTTCCTTCTTGATCCTTACTTTTATCCTCTTATCTGTCTTCTTCACATACTTATGAATTTATACCCGGTGATGGTATATATAGACAATTGATAGTCAATAAACCTAAGTTCTTTAAAGGAACACTGGTTCAGCATTTCACAATTGAAGCTTAAGAAAATGTGCAGCTGATACAGTTGTTGAAGTGTTTTTCCAGCAAGGCTCAATGTTCTTCTGGAAATATGACTTCTTTTATGAAGTAAGAATGTTATAAACAAAAGGGCATTAACTAGCCCGTATACACGAAGTATTGTTTTGACAAGTAATTCTATACATAATTGGATAATTAATATCTTTTTTTGGCAAGAAATTCTATACATGTTAAGGGAAGTGAGTCTCAAAGTATTGTTTCCGCACCACTGCTGACCTCAAAAACTCACCCTACTCCCCTCACGTGCCTTACCAACCCAAAAAGATGTATTCTCATTGAATTCTTGCCATCCTTTTTAAATATTCTCTCATAGCCCACAACCGTTGGGGAGTGGGGTATTTTTAGTTCTCCAAACCCCCTCCAAAGACCCATACGTCTCCGCGATCACCCTTATCCAATAAGCTTCTGCATCTACCTCAAATATCCATAACCACTTTCCTAGAAGTGTCTTGTCATAGACTCACTTTTTCTAACATGTATGGAGTTTCTTGCCATGTATACACTTTCCTAGAAGTGCCACCATAACCTGGAAGGCCTCAATGTTCTTCAACACCTCGTCTTTTACAATATCCCAAAACTGCTGAAAGAATGCCCGAGTGAAACAATCAGGTCCCAGAGCTTTATCTCCCACACAACTGTTGACCGCCTCCTTCACATCTTCTTCCCCATCCCTTTTTCTAGACATCCATTTTTTCTTCTCCTATTTGATTAAATTCTAATTCTCCAATCTAGGTCTCCATTCCGCCGGCTCCTCCTTAAAGGGAAAATATGATCTAGTACCAGACATTGTTGGTGTTAGTTGCCTTTTCCCCCTTTAATCTATTGAAATTATACACAGGGCAAAGGGGAGGGGACATGAGTGAGGGGATTACAAGGTAGGAGATCGGACCCCCACCATCAGGGCTACCCCTTAGCCCTTGTTTTCCCAGCCAAACTATGTTTTTATCACAAAGAATCTGTATTGGTTTGTTTATTTATTTGGCTACTCTCACATCAGGGCTTGTGTTGGGCAGGATTCTATATTTTTATTCCGTGTAGGGCTTTTTAAATTTAGAGAACTTCTTGTTTTATGATTCCCCTTAGATGTCTTAAAAGTCAAGATTATTGGGCGTGGGAAATAGATGATATTCAAATATCAACATACCCGTGAAATCCCACAAGTAGGTTCTGAGGAAGGTAGAATGTGCACAAACCTTACCACTACCTTATGGAAGTAGATAGGCTGTTTCCGAATTGACTTAAAGTATTTTTGGGTTGGTATATTTGATTAATTGATCAATCAATTCATTTATTGAGATATTTTGCATTTCACATTTCATGGTTATTAGATCCGCTTATTAAAATTGTTCTTATGTTTCCATTTTACTTATTAATAATTGTTCTGTTATTTCCTTCCCCCCTCCCCCCCTCCCTACACGAATCACATCTGTCCATCTGCAGATAGGCCTTCTGAATTTGGAAAACGAGGAATTTGTCAGGAAATTAGTGGAGAGCACTCAAATTAACTTACAGGTCAGCACAATATTTGGTTATTCTTGAACATTGGGAATACTGGTCTTGTGTTTCTGGAAAAAGATTATTTTGTGATAAATGAAAGTGGCATTTATGCTGATTTTTCATCTTTAAACTCCATATCTTTTATTGCATACAGCCAAGTCTTGTTACCCTGGGGTTATCTACTATATTATTCTATTTTACAGTATGACGTCAACTTGCCAGACTCATCTGGATTCACTTTTTTAATTTTCTTCTTGCTTTTTCACTAATAATGCAGCAAATCGGTGCTTAAATATTTAGAATATGGTACACAAAAGCAGATCCTGGATATGAAATTTATGGGTTCCTTTAGTAATCTCAAATTAATGTACAATGATAACTGGGTTCAGAATCAAATATGTATTAATGTTTAGTGGATGTTTTATTATATATACAGTGTACGAGTAAAAGCTACTGGGTTAAACCCCTAGTTTTGATGCTTAGAGTATATGCTTTTGGTATGTCCATCACTTTGTTGAAGTGGTGTGAGTGGAGTTAAAGGAAGTTCCACCAATGTTTATTTTGCAGTCAAATTTGGCTTATGGGCTTGTATTACGTTGCATGAGGTGTCCTTTTGACAATTGCTGTTTTCCTATTGTTTCAGGATGTGTTGGAGACTGGACAGTGCAACAGGATCCGTATATTAATGAGGTTTTTGACTGTTTTGGTATGTTGTAGGAATCTGCTAGTTTAGCAGCTTTGATGTTATACTCCGTCTAAGAGTCCTCTGAAGTTTGTCTGTTCTAATCTTTATTTGAGTTTGAAAACTATGTGGTCTGAGAGCAACGCGTTTGGTAACCTTTTGGTTAAGGTGTGGAGATATTTGGAAAAGAATGGAAGTATGCATAAAGTACATTTATCATAGTTATCATCTATGATTCCGATCTTTGTGGGTGGAATCATCCCGGGATTCAGAACATTCCTCAAGACCAAGTTCATTCATAACCATAATTTGCATCCGTCCATCTCTCTGTAACTTTGTTGTGATTTTACTATATCACTTAGTATTGAATGCGACATTCGAACATCAAAGTAACTTTTTTGGGACTAGCCCACAATATTATCATCAAATTGAGTTCATTCGCTTCTTTACTGAGTTTCTGCTTAACCTGAAGCCTTGCATCACAATTGCTCGTGTCCTCAGACAATTTTGAGTATGATCGGATGTAGAAGTTAATTGGTAGTCGAAACTGTCCTCTTTTTTTTTGTACTTTCAGTTGTTAGTGAGGTTAATATATGGCTTGTGGTGTTAGATGTGCAGCAAAGTTATCCAACCGAGTGCATTAGTGGTTGTTTTCGAAAGTTTGTTATCATCAGCAGCGACTACTGTGGATGAAGAAAAAGGAATTCCCTCCTGGCAAGCACGTGCTGACTTTTATATTACTTGTATTTTATCGTGCCTTCCTTGGGGTGGAGCTGAACTTGTTGAGGTAACGCTATGCACTTGATCAAAATGCCAAACCTTTACAATTCTTTCCTGCAAGTGGCTGATAAGTTTCTTTTCCTGCTTCTACTTTTTCTGGTTATTTCATTTTCCTTTTATTTTTTCTTTCATGAATTGGAACGCAAAAAAATGTATCTTAGAGATTCTTCATAGCGAGGCCTTTTTGTTGGTTTCTTGGAGCCAAAATTGTAACTAAGCTGAACTGCACATGTTGGGGCTGGCAATGTGAATAGGAACTAGGGAACTTTATTCAAGAAAGGAGTTAGATAAAAGAGTCATGGCGGTATCCCAAGTAGTTTGACATCGAGGGTAGTTGATTGATCTCAAAGTTAAGACAATCTTGTTAAAGGTGCAAAATGCGGGAATGTGTTTCTTTTTCTGTTGCTTACACTTGTAAGTTCATCACAGATACATTTTTTTTTTGAATTGTAAAAATTTCATTACACATTGAGTTAGGGTTATATTGTTGTTTATGAGTATATATTGCATACCTGTAGATGCCTGAAGTCATGATCATGAAGTCTTTGAGGCTTGTGCCTCTACTTATTTTGTATTATTATTATTATTGTTGTTATTGCATATTTACTGATATTATTATTATTATTATTATTATTATTATTATTATTATTATTATTATTATTATTATTATTTTGATGATAGCTGAGATATCCCCGAGGTCAGTGGCGCACGGTTCAAAACTCAGTGGATAATGAGCCTTGCCCTTACATGCTTCTCTACTTGTATCTGTTACAGGGTTTGAACTGTGACACTTGCCTAATTTACACATCACGCGTGTGCTCTTACCACTAGACCAAAACCGAGAGGTTTTATATTGTTTCATTGTATTTTGCTGGTTCTTACCGTCAATTTACATTTTAGTTACAAAGACTTAAGCCTGAGAAGTAACTCAAAAGTGTCTTGAAGATTGTCGACCATTTTGGTTTTTGTGCATTCACGGGGAATTAATATATTTTTGGGTTATATTTGTGGTTCTCTTTTAGTTTTGTAGTGTGCCAATTTCTAGTTTTGTAGTGCGCCAATTTCTTCATTTCCTTTACTAAACCATATGTTTGCTTTCTTTGCATTTACTTCATCCTTCCCAGCTAAAGCTGAATTACCTATCTCTCTTGTCAATTTTCAGCAAGTTCCTGAGGAGATTGAAAGGGTTATGGTTGGAGTAGAAGCCTATTTAAGTATTCGAAGACGTGTGTCTAATGCTGGGGTTTCTGTCTTTGAGGATATTGAAGAAACCAATAATGCTGTCAATGAGAAGGTAATATATGTCATAGATGTGAAATTCCCTTTATGTTATACTAGTTTGTGTCTTTGCACTCTCTGCTATTTTTTTTTCCTTTAAAGACCTTCAACATCATATAGCCTATGTTATTAATCATGGCATTTTTTAGTATCATAGAGACAAAAGTTCAACATTAGTGGGTGACATGAATTTCTTATCTATATAATTGTCCCTCAAACTAATACAATTATCAGCATCTACTCAAGGATGTAAATTCTTCTTTGTGAAAAATTTGTTCGTCTTCTTTTGTAGTTTCTGCTTTAATTTTATTTTACTTCAAGCAATGATGAGCCCTTTCAACATATCCCTACTGTAATTAACTCTCTTCCTCTATGAATTGGCCAAACTGAATGAGCCTTCTCTTAATTGATTGAGTCAGATCTTTTCTATTTGGGATTTGTCAAAGGCAGGAAGATGTTTTTATAAAAGCTTCACTCCTTATGAATAGAACTCTGTTATCCTCTTGAAAATAAATCACCTTCTCCCGTCTTTCTAAAGAAAAGAACTTAAGAATAAGGTGGAAACTTTGTGAATGTGACTCATTGGTGTTCAGAAGTGGTTTTGTAACAAGTTTCACTCCTTATGAATAGGATCCTTCTTTATCATTTTGAAAATAAATCATTCTTTGCCTTCTTCCGAAGCAAATAATTTTAAAAAAAGTGAATTAAAGGAAAAAAGGTAGGAACTCTGGAACCACGCCCTAGTGATATACACTGGATTGACACCCTTATCTGAAAAGGAAATTACTGAAAAAGAACGTGATTGAATGTGTATGATGTGATCTCTGATTGTTGTCAGTGGCCAGTTTCAGTACAACTTGAATCCATGTATAGCATTGGGTTTTGGTGTCTCTACTTTCTAGCATATAATGGATAGTTTCCTTTGTGGTTCTTGATGTTTTTCTCATATTATCATTGGATGGACTTGATTGATAAAAATTGCTAAACATGAGAGATTCTCTAGATAAGCTTAAGCTTAGTGAAGATGCTCTTTAATCACAATAGTTTGTTGCCTCCTCCCTCATCGTTTATATGTCTATGCAGCAATGCTTGTGCTATTAAGATTTGAAGTATTTGATCTACAGGATTTCTTGGAGGACTTGTGGTCTCGAGTTCAAGATCTTTCTAATAGAGGGTGGAAACTTGATAGTGGTATTCTTTCTTCTTATTTATCTTAAATTTGTTTTGATCCTTTCCACTGTCAACATTACAAATTGTTCCTCTATTAATAAAGAAAGGCTGTCTTTTGTCTGCTCCAACGAAGGCAAAACACTCGCCCAAGAAAGGATGGGAGAATTAATGGTTGTGAATCATCCATTGCTATTTTTTCTCACACAAACCATGTCTTTGAACTCGTCTAGGGATGTAAAATGAGCTAAGCTGAGAAACCATCTTTGATGGAGCCGAATATCATGTTTGAGCGATATGTGTTTCCATAGATTGGAAGCCAGTGATTGTTGTCCTAAACCTAAAGGGTCGTTTGGTGTAATGGATAAAAGGAGATAATCCCGGGATGACTTTTGAGTGTCCTTTAATCCGTTGTTTGGTTGCAAAGGCTGGGATAACTTATCCAGGATTAACAATTAGTACTGGAATAAGTTATCCCTCCCTAGGGGTGGAATAATAATCCCAGGATAACTTAGCCTGGAATAAAGTATGTAAAATAACAAAAATACCCTCCTTATACTCTTTATTATACACCACTTTTCTATTCATGTATATAAACATAATTTTGAACAATATTTATAATAACATTAGTAACCTTAATTAATCGTTATTTTTATGATAATATATTTTTTCATTAAAAAGTTACTTTTTACAAATACAATTTCTATTTATGAACATATTATAAGTTGAATTTATTTGTCTAATACTTATGTTTATTTAACATTTTGATTTCTTTTAAAATGTTTGCTGCACTACTAAATTACATATTTCTAATTAAATAGTTTATTATCACTTAAAAGTTATATATATCTATTAAAATGTAGATAATTTTTAATAACAAAATTTCTTTTACTCTAATAAACTTAAGACGGAATATTTTTTTTTAAGCGAAATAAGGTGGAAGTTTTATTTTTAAGCTAAATAAGATGAAAGTTTTATTTTTTCAAGTTAAATAAGATGAAAATTTTATTTAAAGCTAAATAAAGTGAGTTTTATTTCTAAGTTTAATAAGATGAAAGTTCAATTTTTTAAAAGCACATGCCACAGTCATGGAAATGCATACACAAAAATATTTAAGTTAAATAAGATGAAAATTTTGTTTTTAAGAATGAATAACTAAAGGTTGCAAAGAAAATGTGAACAAAACTAAGATGGAGGGTGTTTTTGTAAACAAATAACTTATTCTTAGAAATTACGTAATGAATATAATTTTGAATATGACAAACCAGACAAGCAATAAAAACTTGTCTCAGATAACTAATCCCAGCATAACTTGTATCCAAAAACAAACGACCTCTAAGAGTTGAGAAGGGTAGCATCCCAAGGGATTGTGATGTAGGCAACTTACCCTGTGAGAAGCATCAATGACTATTCCATAGCTCGAAACCATGACTTACAGGTCGCACTGAGACAATTTTAACATTGCTACACACTTCCTTCAATATATTTATTGATTTTCATTTTTATTTTTCGAGGTAAGTGAACCCCAACATGTGTTGAATATGTGCTTGATCTTTTACTTTTTTTGAACTCGATATGGAGATCAGGTAGGATTGGAACAATATATTAAAAAGAGAGTAGACGAGGCCTAGATTGGTACTGAGAGCCTTTTGAGCTTATCAACAACAACAACAACAACAACAACAACAACAACATACCCAGTGGAATTCCAAAAGTGGGGTCTGGGGGGTAGAATGTACACAGACCTTACCACTATCTCATATACCTCATAGAGGTAGAGAGGTTGTTTCCTGGGAACCCTCATCTCAAGCCTTTTGAGCATATCGTGGGTGTTAAAATGTCTCACATTGGTGAGGGAATATGTTATTGTCTCCTTATTATCTTGGAAAGTCCTCACGTCATGTGCTACCTTTAATGATTTAGCTATTGGGTGAATTTCTTTACGGTAGAGGTTTAGCTCCAGTCACACTTATATTTGGGCCTTCTAGAGCTTGGGGTGAGTAGCTGTGCCCAGCTGTGCCCAAGTAGCTTGCTGGATAATCTTGGTTCACATGTACCCCTACTGCTCTCATAGAGGGAAAAATGTAAATTTGACCTGTATAGGGGTAATTATCCAGTCTTTTTTCTTTCTTACAATAAAATTTGACAATATGTTCCCTTTATTGTCTGGTTGGTCATGTTTTGTCGATAACTGTTTTATCAGGTTAATGGAAGTTATTGTATTATGCTAATAATTTTATGTTGGTGGTTTTCAATTAACAGTGAATAAAATTTTCTTATACCTCGATTTTCAAAATGTGTGTTGTTAAAGGAAGTTTCTTATATTTGCTTGTATGTAGTTTAGAGTTTGTGTATATTAATTTAGTAGAAGTTCTTGTATGTACTAGATGAATTTGACAGTAGTGGTTACAGCTTTTCTAACTAACCGTGGATAAAAGTTGTGTATACCTCTGTTATGTATCTTTTCGTTTCTAAAATGAGACTAATATGAATTGTGTGTAGCGTCGAGTGTTTCTCTGATAAAGTTGTTATTGACGTGATATGAAACATGAATTGTGCTGAGTAAAGATTTGATGGAATAACTGCTCAATAGCATTAGTGAGTGTTAAGCGCACTTGAAGAGAAAGGTCTAGTGATTTGGTAGTTTGATCCTTTTATACCCTTCTCTTTTTTGGTTCAGAGGACTTCACTCCCTTCGATCTCTTTTTTCATTCAAGAGTTTGGACATGATAAACGTAGTTTGTTATAGCACTATATATTGCCTGACATTAGCCCGTTACTTGTTCTAGATATCACCCTGAAGAAGTAAGCTTTTTATCTGCGTTTCCTCTTCTCACCTTTAGTTTATGCCAAGAAGTTGAAAGGGAACAGTTCCTCTGAAAATGTGTGTGAACATGAGTGAACAATTTTTTTGTACCAAATAGGTTTTTGATTGTAATTTGGTTCTTGTATGGAGATTCAAGTTTACTCTTTTAACTTGGAGAGATGGACTTGAAACCAATACTAGCCTATTGTTTTTCCTTGATTGTGCAATTTGATTTCTTCTAGTCAAGTGTGAACTTTGTCTTCTGCATACCTGGACTGTTTAAGCGTATATACTTGTTCTTAATGCATGTCTTTGCAGTTCATTTTTCTCTTCCTCATCTAGAATTTTAATGTCAAAAGTGTGGCATTTTATCTTGTCTTGAACTTCATTTTCTTTTTTGTTTGGAAAAATCTAGTTCCCAGACTGCACCTATCTTTTGAGGCACAGCTGGTTGCTGGTAAGTCTCATGATTTGTCTCCAGTAAGCTGCCCTGAGCAACCAGGTCCTCCCGGAGCTTTATCTGGAATTGCCTTCGGTAGACAAAAGCACGAAGCTGAGTTAAAATATCCTCAAAGGATAAGGAGGCTAAATATATTTCCCTCAAATAAAACCGAGGTAATTGATTATTTTATGTTTTGATAATTGAATTGATCCTAGCATAGGAAAACATGGTGGCTGATCTGTTGATAGAGGTTTGGATTTGCTTGTATCCTGGCGTGTTATTTTGTTCTATGTTTAGTCTAGTTGTTTGTGCTGCCAGTTCTCCCTAGAATCTCCCCTCCCTCGTTCATCCTCCTCGCATAAAATCTTCCACCAATTGTTGCAATATGTCAGTGTATAGTGTAATTGAAAGGATTTACTTGGCCTAAATGACTACTATTGAGCCTGCATGCTAGAGTTTAGTCAACACTAGTTGGTTTCTATGAACAGCTTGGCTTATGTCGAGATACATTATTCAAGGGTTGAACTTAATTTTTGGGGATGTGCTACTTTCACTTGTTATTTTTACTTTCTGATCTTGCCTTCTTTTTTTGTTATGACTGGCAGGATCTTCAACCCATTGATCGCTTTGTTGTGGAAGAGTATTTGTTGGATGTGCTTTTCTTCTTGAATGGATGGTTTGTTGACTCTCCCAATTTTGATTCCATTGATTTAAGTAGGATTTCTGTTTCAGTTCATTGTGTTTGGGTGTTGGGTCTAGGGTTAGAGGTGCGCTGTGTATCTATGCTGCGCCTATTTGCCATGTGCTTTTGTAGTATATGCTGAACTTGATGATTTTTCTTATTCCTTTTCATTTCGGTTGATGCAAGCTAGTCGAAAGGAATGTGCTGCATACATGGTTGGGCTGCCCGTGCCATTTAGATATGAATATCTTATGGCTGAGACAATATTCTCTCAGGTAAGAACTGTTGCTGTTGCTTACTTATAACGGAATTTTTGTCCCATGATATTGTATCGTTTCCAATCAAATTTATATGGCATCAGCCAATATAGAACAAAGACTACTTGTAGGTGGGGGTATTAGAGAATATTCAACTTTAGCAATGCTATTTTCCTTTCTTTCTTTGTTACTTGTTGCCATAGCTCCTAGACACTCCACCCCCACCTCTTCCCCTCCCTTTTAGCGCATGTTTGGATCGGCTTATCTTAGATTTTTTCAAGCCAAAATAGCTAGCACTTTTGTATTGTGTGGATATGATAAGAAGTGTTTTTAAGCACTTGTTTTTATGGAACCTTATTATTGATAGTGTGTGTTCTCAGTTTACCTTTTGTTCCTTAGAATGTTCCTTATTTCATCATTGATGCATGATAACTTTACGGGAGCTTCTTCTTCATCTCTCCTGATATCTTATAAATCTTGCAGCTTCTCTTGTTGCCCCAACCGCCATTCAGACCGACATATTACACATTGGTTATCATTGATTTATGCAAGGTAATCTATTACCTTCTTAGAGTTGTACGCTAATTACATATATGTTTCATAAATTCCTATCAAATGATGTGGAACTCAAAATTTCCATTTGAAAATATTTCCACTAACTAGTCTTCTTGACTGTATGTTTCTCATTTTAGGCTCTGCCAGGGGCCTTTCCGGCGGTAATAGCTGGAGCTGTCCGTGCTCTTTTTGATAAAATAGCAGATCTAGACATGGAATGCCGGACACGTCTTATCCTTTGGTTCTCACATCATTTGTAAGTTGAAATGCTACAGTTATGAGGGATGTTCCATTATTCTCAGTGCTCTCTTGTTGTTAGCAGTTAGGCCAGTAATGGCTCATTGCTTTCATGAAGAGTTTACTTGATGTTGCTCAAGTGGCATGCTATTGTTACTTATTGGTGTTTTTAGCTATTTGTGGTACCGGGTTGTCTGTCATGAACTTCCTGTTAGTGTTAATTTTGAATTAACTGTTACTTTCTACCTCATTTGATGTTGAAGTGTGTGATCATCTTAGATGAGATGGTCACACACTCAACATGGTAGACCTATTCGGATTCATAGTTTGCTCAATGTTGTGCCCCATATTATATTGTCGATGCTCCAAATATCTAGGAAATCTTTATATAACCCTGGGCATTCCCCACCTCTGGAGCTTGATTTGGGGGTTTAATTAGTCCCAAGATCTATCTTTTTCGTGATGGCCAGCATATCCTTAATGCTGAATAATACAAACTTACCAGTTTTAAAAAAAAGAATCTATCTTTTAACGTGGTATCAGAGTAGGTAGAGGTTTTGGGTTTGAGTCTCATTACCAGGCTCCAGCCATTAGGGAAAAAGAAAGAGAATTTCAATGTGCTTGACTCATGAAAAAGAATCAAGCCCGCAAGTGAAGGGGAATGCCAGTACAATCATGTGAGAAAAAAAAATTCAGATTAAAGTACACAGAATGCTCCCAGGCACACATTTCGAGAATTCACTTTTCCGTCACACAATTTGAAAACTTTCCAAAATAGGCCAGTTTCCGGCAATGGCCGGTTTTACACCGCCAAGAAACAACAACATTTACTATAACGCAGGTTTCAAGTCTTACAAGATCACAAAAATAGCAGGAACGAAATCATGGTATGAGTGGACAGAGTACAGTAGAAATTTAATGAGGACAGTGCAGATCAGTCTTAAAGTTTTGAAGTGGATGGTCTCAATATTAATTGAAGCATCAAAGATCAAGGGAAACACCATTAAGAGATGGAGTCTGAAAGACCATTTTGAGGAATTTTATGGCACTCTGAAATACAACAATAGCGGTAGATATGTCAGTTTCATAGCCATCCAGGGGAAGAACAAATCGATTATTATTACTCCAGAACTCTCACCCAGAGGGGGATGGAGCAATATTGCTCATAAGATAGCGGGTTTCATTTATGAACCCACTAAACTACCAGTTCTCCGGAGCTTCAGGGGAAAAAAGGAGAATATGTCCTACAAGGAGGCTGTTCAAAATAGTAGATGGTCAACAGAGAAGGTGAAGGATGCAGAGCTGCAAAGAAAGGAAGCCTATATCGAAGTCGGAAACGACACAGCTTCGGAGAAGACAGATCTCCTTAGCAGGTGTTTGGTCGGCAGGTTCCAGAACCCACAACAAGAGAGCCCAACTCTTAATGACGTCAGAAGATGGGCATGCAACACTTGGAAATTAGCAGCAGGGGTGAATGTTTTTGCCATGAATGACAATCTATTCCTATTCGAACTTCCGTCAAGAGAAGCTGCTGAACATGTGATGTCGGGGAGATGGATCTGGAAAAAAATGGAAGCTTCTCTGGACTGGCGGTCACCTACTACGGGTTGCTGGCCAGTGGAACTGAAGAGAGATTGGGTGTGGGTAAGAGCCATGGGGCTCCCGTTGAGCCTATGGTCGCAAAATATATTCACCGAAATTGGAAACCGATGTGGTGGCTTCATTGAAACAGAGGAAGAGACTTCTTTAAAAAATCATTTACAGTGGGCTCGTATAAAGGTCAGGGGGGACGGCAGGAAGGTCCCGACGGATTTAAAGATCTCCTATGGTGGCTTTATTTACAACATACCAATCTGGTGCGAAACGCCGGTAACTGTCAGCTTGCCGGAAAAGGGGAGAGATGAAGAAAGGTACGACATATTGGGTAATACCTTTGTTACAAAGGAGAACCCAGTGGTTAATACCCTAGGCCACGTGGGTACCTCGAAAGAAGGAGGATTTTTAAATTGGAAGGC
>JBCEWC010001400.1:0-41561 GCA_038996855.1 Solanum aculeatissimum
TGAGTAATCAATTTATTAAGATGACAATTATTTATCTTCAAATAACTCAAGTGAGAAAGTAGCAAACATGACAACAAATTTATTCTTCTCCAAGCAAATTAGAAGGATACAAATACAAATACAAAACAAAAAAAAATCTCCAGCAATTATCTACCTTGACCCAATTACATGAAATAGAATATCTCATAATAATTCAAAGATATAATTGGAAAGAAATTTTTTTGTAAAATATTAAACCAACCACAAGATTAGGTAACAAACAATGAACCAAACACTTAATAAAAAAATAAGTGTTATTAATATTTGTACCAAAAGATCCCTAAGTATTTTCGACGTTTAAATAGACTTAAGCACCGGACTGACAAGTTTAGAAAGTGGGGTGTAAGGAGTTTTCTTAAGAAAATAGACGAGGAGTTAACTCAATCCTAAAAATTAATTCACAGGGTAAGAATTTTTTAAAACCATATAACATATTTGGCGAAGCTTCTGGAAAATCAAAACTACTTATTTTAAAAAGTTGGTGTTTGGCCATACAGAAAAATAAGCAGATTTTTGAAGATTGATTAAATGGGATATTAAGTTATCAATGTGGGAGTCAACGTTATACTACATATTTTGCTCATGTACCTAACAACAACAAAAAGAAAAAAGAGGCAAGTTGTTGAAACTTTTAAGTGGTTACCTACTTTTCTCCATGGTAAGAGTGGTAGGGACAGGGGGAAGGTTGGATAGACTATAGCAACTTATTTTGACATATAAACTATCCAATTTCAACAACCATATATAAACACAATTACCAAATACTCTATGGAACAAGTAATATTCTTGACCAGATATTATTATTTAAGTACAATTATCGTACCTTCTGTAGAAAAGTGGACTTTTTGTGAAGTATCATCATGGAATACCATGGAATGCTTCCAGAAAGCATTCCCATTACTATCGCTGCCCAAGCTTGCACCACTCCTACATCAATAATTAATTCATTAACAACAACATTGTTAAATAATATATGATATAGGAGCAATAAATAAGAGAACCAATTACAAGTTTTAATATGGATGGAGCTAGTTTTAGTTTTCACAAGGTTACCAATTACTATTTATAATCCAAATGTACTTGTAAAATTATAATCGAAGTAACATAATTATGTAAATAACTTTTAATTGTTAGTACATAAAACTTAAACTACCTGCTCCCGGAGTTACACAAGCTAGGCCGGTCATCATTCCTTGAACCGCACCGATAACGGATGGCTTGCCGAAGTAAAAAACATCAAGTGTTGTCCAAACAAGAAGACTTGTAGCTGCTGAAATATTAGTGTTCAGTACAGCCAAAGGAGCAGCTACATTTGCTGCATTTGGTGCTCCTCCATTGAAACCTGACCAACCCATCCAAAGTAGCCCTGCTCCTGCAAGCATCAACAACACATTGTTTGGTGGAAATCTTTCCCTATCACTCTTCAATCTTGGCCCAACCTGCCATCAACATATCCAATTAACTCAATTAGTATATACTACAGAATTGTTGACAACAATTGGAAATTCTCGTATCTAAAAGCAAAATATGGAGATTCAAATCCAAGAATCATTCATGTATTAGGAAAATTGGAGGAACATATATAAGAAATTAGAATATGAGCAGTTACAGAGTTCCAGTTGAACAAAATCAACTGCTTTCAGTTTGAAATATGTATAGTATATAAAATCCGATCGTGCTATGTGATCTAAAGGTTGGACTAAGTTATTTTCGATATGAAGCATACATATATATGTCATAAAATCACTAAAATTCGAAACTTAATTTTGAACACCTAATTTCAAATTGCATTGAGTTAAAGCTGTCAAACATTAAGTTTGAACACTAAAAATTAAATCCTAAATCCACCTCTAGATCATGCTTATCCAAACAAACTGATTTGACTTGGGCTCCCCATAAAAATTAGTCAGATTCGACACAAATCTATCGACATTTATGAAGAGTTTGAGCAGTTGAAATAATGAAAGAAAAGGGAGGAATTAGTTGGCTGTATTACCCAATAAGCAGCAGTGAATCCAGAAATTCCAGCAGACAGATGAATAACAAAGCCACCAGAATAATCAATAACACCCCAGTGATAGAGAAATCCACCTCCCCAAAGGGTAAAAGCTCCAACCGTATAACAAAAAATAAGCCAAAGAGGAACAAAAGCCATCCAAGCCTTGATACTCATCCGAGCAAGAACAGAACCAGCCAACAAAATCATTGTAATAGCAGCAAAGGTGAAATGAAAATAGACATGTGTAGCCATAGGATAAAAAGGTTCATGCATAGGAGTTTCAATAGTCGTTCCATCGCTATAATAATGCGTCGTCTCAGGCATCCTTGCTCGTCCTGTCAAGTACTTTTGCCCTAAAGCAGGGGCCCCTTTTGCCCAAAAGGGCAAAAGCTTATCGCCAAAGGCGATACGATAGCCTACTAGTACCCAACATATGAGCACAGCTGCGAAAGCGTAAAGAGCCATGAAAGCAGAGTTAACTGCCCATTTTTTCTTGACAATGCTGGCGTAAAGGATGACAAGGCCTGGCATACTCTGCAGACCAACGAGGGTCGCAGCAGTCATTTGCCAGGAGTTGTCGCCTTTGTTTAGCCATGGAGGAACTCCCGGCAAGTCTGCTTGATATGCTCCTGGTGGTACAGACATGGCTAATTGTTTTTCAGAGCTTCCGTAATGGTTCTTGAAATTTAATTAGATGAGATTTATGTCTTTTCTATGTTTATATGTAGTATGGTATAAGCTCTGCTTTGTAAAATGGAACAAATTGGAATAACAGGCAATTAAGTTGACTAGAACAACACATTATTTTCATGGTCAGGTTAAGTTGACTTAGAAAACATGTATTCCCTCCGTCCAATTCTATAGCGAAACATATAAACATTACGAATTGTATAAATATTGTGCACGAATTATATAGTGAAATATACAAACGTTATACATAAACTGTGAATTGTATAGCGAATTATACAAATATTGCGCAAATTATATAAATATTATTATTATAGCTACGAAATGTAATTACCCAAACTATAATCATAGAACATAATTAAGATATTTTCTCGTGGCTATATGTAAAAATTTCTCATATAAAAATGTATCATTCCTTTTTGGGATTAACCAAAAGAAATGAATCATATAAATTGAGATTGAGCGAGAGTAATTTTGTATATCTTAATTTGAAAAAATAAAATAACAATTTATTATATCTAATTAAAGTTGATATAACATTTTTTTTAAAAAAAAAAAACTTGACACTGACAAGTATACTTTTTTTATTATTAATATGGAGAAGTGGTATAATTAACTAATGTACAGAAATTGGTCGGAAAATGTGAGGAAGTAGCCACGAACTCCAGAATAAATTGAAAGAGAGTTTGAAGTTTTATGCATTAGTAGTAAAGTAAACCAATTAGTTGTAATTATCATGTTAAGATGATCAACAATAATATATATAATTTTATGCATAATTGATAAGTTGATATAATAATATAAAAAATAGATAACTGCTTTTATATTGGGTAGGTAAGTAACTAGAATGTGTACACAAATTGGTGAGGAAGTAGTCATTGATAAGCAACGACTTCAAAATATTTATAGGAATTCAGTATTTTTTTACTCAAGATTTATAAAATCTTTACTACTAATTATCTATAAATATTTTAATATTAATTTAATTATTACTTTATATAACTTGAGGTTAATAATTATCATAAAAGTTCATAAATTTTAAATGCTGAATTAGTTTAGGAAAGCAAAGGTCAAGAGAATCTACGGTTGTGACAAAGAGGCACGTGAATGAAAGTGATGAGGAAGCTTCAATTTTGACAAGTCAATATTTATGTACTATTGACTTGTCATAATTAGGGTGAAAGAAAAGTTCCAACTAGTCACCTTGTGCCAAGAATTGAGCAATAGATGGGGACTTGGGAGACTTTTATACAAGTTTGAACTTTGAAATATAATATTTCTTGCTTTCAAGTTACATAATTATTAAAATATGTTATAAATGACACTATTGATTAGCATAAGATAGGGAAAAATATGAGGTCATATGAATGATGATACTTACCTTTTCTTCTTATATGCATTTTTGTTCACTAGTTGACTAGTCCTCTTTTATTTTTATATTTAGCCAAATTAGTATTAAAGTTTAAGCTGACATAATCAAATAAAAAGTGTATCTAAGCACCAATGTGCTCGATTCATTTTAGAAAAATCTAGGATTATACAAATCAAATAACCTAAAAGTCGTCATGCTTAGAAAGAGAGGAAAGAAGGAGAAATGAATCTAGAAAGATAGTTTAGACTTAGGGTGTGTTTGG
Source organism: Solanum aculeatissimum (assembly GCA_038996855.1). Classification (NCBI taxonomy): domain Eukaryota; kingdom Viridiplantae; phylum Streptophyta; class Magnoliopsida; order Solanales; family Solanaceae; genus Solanum; species Solanum aculeatissimum. The sequence goes on from JBCEWC010001400.1 coordinate 4,360, forward strand.
TACGAAGGAAAATGTATATTTGAAAAATTGATGACTTATTTTGTAGTATTTGATAAGTAAATAAAAAAAATATTATTTTTCAAGAATATTTATGTGTACTCGAGCAAAATGCTATGAGGGTGGAAAGTAAGGCCTCAGGTGGGATCGTCAAGGGGTGAGGATTAGGGGGTCTGAGTTAGGACACAATGAACTTAAAGTGTCTCTTATGGAATTTGTATTTTGTACTTTCATCAAAGAAGTCACTTTTGTCATTTTTAAGTACTTATTCTCCTAGAATCATCTTTCGGCAGAAAATTACACCACTTACATATGATTAAAAAAAAAATTTGGTTTATATAGTAAATTTTGAACGTCATTTAATCTCTTGTGTGTTTACTTTTTTATATTTCAAACCCCCTCAATGAAAAATCTTTACTCCGCTACTATCTAACGCACTTAGATTTAAGAAATTTTAAGTTTTGGTCAAAGTTTGTTGAAGGGTTATTTATAAATTCTTACGGAATTTACAGAAAACTAAGCTTATACTCCTTTGAAGTAAACTATTTATATTTATGTCCCCCTACTATTAAAATTCTCACGTTGATGTCATGTTGACATCATTGCCCACCCTATGTGATATACCAATAGCTTATCAATATACCGATATGGTATCATAGAGGATTAAACTCAGTTCAATATGATACCGATATAATATCAATATACCAACAGAGTATCACAAAAAATATATATTTTCTATTAATTTAGAATTTAATAATAAATTTATGACTTTAATATTTTTTCTTAATTGTTCTATTCTTAGAAAAAGTCCAAAACTATATGATACCGATAGAGTATCAATATACTGATGGAATATCATAGAGAACTAATCTCCAGCGCTATATGATACTGGTATGGTATCAATATATCGATGAAGTATCACAAAGAATATATTTTCTACTAATTTAGAGTTTAATATTTTTTTAATTATTTCTTAAAAAAACAACATAATCATATATGATACCAATAGGATATTAATATATCGCCAAAATATCATAGCCGGAGTATCACAAAACTTATCTTCACCCACCTTGATGTTATCACAATAATGAGTACAATTATTTTGTTCTTTGTCATATTTCACATGAACAAATATTTAAGCTTAGATCTGCCAACAAGTAACACATGTCCTGTAGATGAAAAAACCCCAACCATAAGAACTGAGGTATCAACTGGTAGTGTTTTGTCCATTTTAAATACAAACTATAGAAGTTATATTTTATTATAAAAGACTGATCATAAACAAGCTAGCCTATTAGCTCAGTTGGTTAAAGCGTGCGAAGGTCACAGGTTCGAGACCTGCATGGGCCAAATCATTTTTTTCTTTGTCGTGGCAACTGGAGTACTTGTTCTTAATTGTAAAACTAATATAATCAAAAATATAACCAACAATCCGAACTATTTGCCCACATACCCTACTTTCTTTTTTCTTATTTCGCGCATGACATTAACCAACATTCCTTTGTGTTATTCCGTCGGTATATGAAATCATAGTAGTATCATATAAAACTTAACTTAATCCTTTGTGATGTTCTGTTAGTATATTGATATCCTACGAGTATTATATAGGATTGAATTCTTTTTTAAAGAAATAAATAAGAAACAATTAAGAAAAAATTATTAAAATCACAATCTTATTTATTAAAGTCACAATCTTATTTGTTAATTAACTCTAAATTCTATTAGTATCTATATACTCTGATGGTATCAACCAGTTTCTTCCTTATTGATACTATCAGAATATACTGTACTTTGATGATGATATCAAGCAATTTCACTCTAATGCTCGCACTGTCTCTTCCTTCTTGATATCATCGGAGTGTATATATACTCTTATAGTATCAAATCCACAAGAACAATTGGTGTATGAAAGTAAGGGTTAGACACTTGTAAATGGTTTTTTTTTTAATTACAAATGTTATTTTCCCAAAAGAAATATTTATTTATCTAATACTATTACTATATTTTAAAATTCAACATTCACATTTTACCCTCGTTTGATTAGAGTTATCCAGATAGTAATGTAGGGATTATCTATGAGAAATTTTATGTATCGTTTTATGTTGAGATTAGCTATGCACAGATTAGTTATTCCATCTTCTATCATGCATAAAATAATATATAGATTTCCTCATAACTTAGCTTATACATGTATTAATTATGCGAGTTTCTAAATTACAAATCAAACACCATATTAATTTAAGACATGAAAAACTTATCTTCTAATCAGCTATCAAACATAATATATTATTTATATAGAATTTAATACGAGCATAATTCACATCTAGACTAGCTACTAAATGGCCCCTTAATGATACTCCCTTATAAGAAGAAACTATCTAAGATTTGAAGGTTATGAGTTCTTTCATCGATTTTAAATTTCTTAATCTATAATTTCTTTAATTTGTTTGGCGTACTTTTCTTTTTAATCCATCTAAAAAGAATGTCTATTTCTTAATTGACAACTTTTTAATTCTAACTTTCTACATGACATGTTTAAGACCACAAAGATTCTATCTTTAATTTAAAATCACAATATTCAAAAATATTCTTTATTTTTAAAAATTTCATGTTAAATCAAAACATGATAAATAAATTAAATTGAAGTGCGTGAGAGTGTATATATATATAGAGAGAGAATTTTGACAAAAAATATTGGGTTGACGCGAATCGATTCCTAAGCTTTTGGATCCGCCCTTGCTTATAAAAAATGTGATATTTAAGATGACAAGATTCAAAGAATATTTTTAATGTCATTATACATATCATTAATTTAATATCATATAATTCAAATAAATCTTATTTATATTTTTTATCTTTGTGTATTATTTAATGGCAGACTTTATAAAATGATTCACATGGAGTATTAACGTTGGTTAATTAGTTAAGATTTTACATGTTAATTAAGGTAGGATATTTCCACCAATAACTAGAACAATATTCCTCGACCATGGTTTTTTTGAGGATAAAAAACCGTATATTAATGATTTCACATTCATGCACTAAGAAAATAATTATTATAACATATAATTTAACAAATTATTTCTATTTGATAAATATCTTTTAAAAGTTGAAACTATTAAAAATATGAACTACAAGAGTATATATAAAAAATTTAAAAAAACATATTAATATTTAGGTTTAAAGTCATTCGATAGACACCTAAATTTGTTCATATTTTTCACTTAGACACATCAACTAAGACTAGTTCCTATTAAATATCTAAACTATTCAAAATGTGTACCTATTAAATACAAAATGCTGATTTGACAAAAAATGTGTAATGCACTTCCTTTGATTGCGTACAAAAATTAAAAATAGTGTTTTTTCTTTTAAGAAAAAAATATCTCTTCTTCTTTATTGACACTTAACACTATAATTATATTAAAAGATTTTTTTCTCTCTCATCACACTTTTTCAAAAAATAAAAAGGAAAAGAAAAACATCTCACCCCAACCCCCCACCAATTGTTTCTTTATCACTTAGTTTTCAAGGTTTCTCCATTTAGCTCCCATGCCTTTTTTTTTTAATAGTTATATCTTCAAAAATTGAATCAACTAGTTGAATATGTACGAAAAAAAAGGGAAAATGATAAAAGATTTTTACACATCTAAAGGAAAAAAAGTTAGTCAATGTCAATATATCACAATTTTCGATCACTCTAAAACTACATTACTACTCAAATTAAAATATAAACCCACTAAATTTATCAAAAGAGTTGATGCACATAGATTTTCATTAAGGTTGTAGAACAAAATTTCATCAAAACTATAAAAATCAAATTGGGTAAAAAAAATCCAACGATACATCATTTTTTCTCGCAAGAATTTGAACTTTTTTTAAAAAACAATTGTCAAGGAATTCAAATCTAAAGAACCCACAATACCAGAAGAAAAGGAAGAAGTAAATATCAATAAATCTCAATTGATATTTAAGGAAGAGTGAGATCGGAATTAAGGGGGTGGAGGCATGGGCTGAGAGGTGGGGGTTGGGGTGTATATATATATATATATATATATATATTAGGTAATGAAATAAAAAATAGATATCTTTGGGAAGAAAGAAAAATTAGGATTTAGGAATTTTTTCCCTTTTAAAATCTGATTATGTGGAAGGTGCAATCCACGTGGAGCTTACGTGGGATAGGTTGAATGGACAACTTATCCACGTCATTTGTGTTTAATGACACACAGGGATGATGTAAAGCCAAGTGGGCAAAAAATGTCTCACCGGTTCAAATGTGGATTGGTTGAGGTGTTTAATAGGAACTAGTTTTAGTTGTAGCGTCTAAGTGAAAAATGCAGATAAGTTTAGATGTCTATCGATGACTTAAGTCTAATATTTATCTTGAATCTCTTTGATAATATTTATTTTAGGGCAATCTAAGTATAATTTACCCAAATTCTATAATGCAAGAGCTAATTACATAACTTTCTTACTCTTTTTTGAATTACAAAAATTCGTTTAATTTTATGAATTTCGGGATACATCAGTGGACTTTATATCAACAGACATATGAATGCATAGGAAAGGAATGTACCAGCGAGGAGAGGGATGTATTACAGAGGGAACACGACATTTGAATACATAGAGGAGTGAGATATCCGAGAGGAAATTTATGCATCCGAAAAGGGAGGGATGTATCTGAGAGGGGCATATGAATATATTAACGATGGGAGAGTGATGTATGATGCATTCTTTGAGAGAGAATTTTTGATTTTTTTTCTAAATGATAGAAAATTTTAAAGATTATAATAAAATAATATGTGTATTTACATTTTATGAAGATGACACATTTTGTACCCCTGGGATTATTCATGAATAGTCCATATAATTAAGAGCCAAGGTATATATTTATTATAAGAAAGATTCCTACTGACAATACCTGTTATCTTGGAATTACAAGTTGAGAAGTGAAGTCTACCATGTGGTTTAACATCTTGTCCCTTTCTATAATATCTTATACAATACAAACATCCTCTTCTGAACCTAGAAATGCTCTTAATAATAATTCCAATATTCAAAGGCTCGAGCAACAAAATGTACATGTCTTTTAATTAAATAAATAATTGTCTTTCTTGATCAGCTTCGAAATATGAAATCAATACAAGGGAAGTTTCATGTTAAATTTATACACAAGTCTTATGGCACTAAGGTTCATACACTATATTCCAACACAAATTTCCATAACTTTCCTACTATCAACATCTGGTCATACTCATCATCCTTTGTTCATTTTTGTCACTTTCTTCATAAAGATAATCTTTGTAATATTGTCAAGGTAGCACACAAAATGATGAACATCCACTTTTTTATGTTCTCTTGCAACTCCACATCAATTATATGGTAAAGTTGGTCACACAGATGTCATGGAAGCAGGTGAGTCTTGCTAACAAATACTATTATAAAAAGAATTACACCAGAACAAGTAATATTATATAGTTTCTCAGTTTCAATTTGTAGTTGAACAAAAGGAAAATATTATTTTTAATTTTTTTAATCCAAGAAAGATCATTTTATCAGATATTGAATACACTATAAGTATTTCTTTGATAATGTATTATGTATTATGTATTATAAGTCTTCCAGAAAACATAAATTTTAAAAAAAAGTTCATAGACGTAAATAAATGGGGGGGGGGGGGGGGGGGTGTCTTGTCCCCATAGGTGAATTTTAAAAAGTACCCCACCCACAATTCACTCCAAACTTTTTTCTCCAGTATTTTTTATGGGCAAAAACGCTCATATATGTGTTTAAATTAAAGTCTTATTCTCTATATTTCTAAGCTCACAGTAAATATATGACAAATCCAAATAAGAGTAAAAAACATCAATACTGATCATGGCATAAATTATGTCTAGATATCCAAAAGTCTATTTTTCTAAAAGAGTAAAAATGATATGACTTATGATACTCGATTTAAATAGAATAAAAATATAAATTTCTAAATGATGAAAAAGGCGAAAGAGATGCTTGTATAAATTAGGTTGTTTTCTTCGAGATCAAAAAGATTGCATTAAAATTTCGATTAGTATTGTGGTAATTGCTCCTGCTAGTATCAGTGATAATAAGTTGTCACTAGAACAGATCACATCACCAGAGGTAATTTAGATATAATCATTTCAAGTCTATGCATGTTGAATATAGTTGTTATAAAATTAATAGTACCTAAAATGTGTTGCGGAGCCACATAGTGTTTAGGGGGTTCATCTGAACCCCATCGGTGAAAAATTGTGTTATTTATACATGGTAAAAATGATTTTTTATGTATATATAATAGATGTCGAACCTCCTTCGATTAGTTTGTATGTCTACTTCTTAAAATTCTGAACTCCTTTAAAGAAAATCTTGGCTCCACCGTTGCTAAAATGGATGAAACAACATATAGATATGTGTTTTATTTTCCTTTTTAATCTATTTTTAAAAGAGTGTCACTTTCTATACCAACGTTTCACGTGATATATATTTAACATTACATGATTTAAGGACATTCTAATGCATTACACATCTTTAATTTTGTATCACAATATTCAAAATTCTTGTTATTTTTCTAAAGTTGTGTGCATATTCAAATTAAAACACATGCAATGCTAGAGTTGTAATATTAACTTTGCAAATAGTACAAATAGATTCTCAACAAAATGCATTAATCTCAGAAACAAGTACCTCAAGATCTCACTTAGAATCATCATGTCATTCATAGAGTCAGATCCAGAGTACTTGTCCCTCTTCTTGCATTTGTAATTGTAGCATAATTAGCATCTCCTTTCAATCTTGAAGGAGATCTTTGTGAGGACAATGACAATGTTAAAGTACTCCCATCATCATCATCTTCGTCATCATCGTCTTGGCTGTTGTTTTTTTGCTTTACTCCTAGGGATAAATTCAGGTCAATTAGGTCACAATGTATAGCCTTCCTTTTCAAGGGACTCAATCTTCTTGCTTGAGAATTTTCAGCTATCTGGAATAATGGAGTGAGCTTATCAATATGGTTGCTGCCAAATATCCTCTCATTGAGTGTTGTATAAAATGTTGTTCTGGCCTTGTCAATTGTGCTTTGTCCCATTATGGAGCTATGCATCAAGTTATTATCTTGAAAATTCCTAGAAGAAACATCTCCATATCTGGGGAGAAAGAGTAAATTAATTGAAAATCTCTCGTTGGGACGGACTCATATAGAGCTTTATCAACAACAAAAATTTATATAACCAATTCCAACTTGTTTATATAGTCAGATCTCTTTAAAATAGTCATCATCTTTCATGTTACATTATATTATACGTTCTTTATAACAATGTTTGTCTATAGTAACCAAAAAAATCAGAACAAACGATATTGTTATAGAGAGGTCTGACTGTAATTAAGACGTAATTGTTATTGATTTGAACATAAATATAAATTGACATACCTAAAAGTGGAATTGAACCTTTGATTGAAGCTTGATAGCATAGGGAGTTGGCTCAAGTTGAAGATGTATGGATCTCCACTTTCCATAAAAAGTTTGTGATGATTTGTACTCCCTGTAAGGTAAAGGACTTGAAATTAGTAAGATTTACTTTATTAAAACCCTAAACTTGTAAATTAATTAAAAAGACAACAGCATATATCTATACCTTGAGCTGGATCATCAATCTTCTTGCTTCTATACATCTATGTAAATAGACAAATTGGAAAACAAGACAAGTAATCAGAAAAAGGTATATATATAGTAGTTTATATGAAGCTAATTATATATATTAAATTAAAGGTTATATTTATTTCATGATTATTATGAATCAAGAAATCTTATAGTTAATTACTTGATTTTTCTTAGCTAGGCACTTAAATTAATTACCTGCAAATGGCTCTTGACATGAGCAATGTTGAGTCCTTTTATGTTCATCAATTGAAGAATTAATTTGGGTGTTGCTCCTACACCAACAAGAAAGAGAAGAAGAAACATAAACATTTAATTAACTAATTATGAGATTTAGATAAATTACAAACTCCAAATTAAAAGCAATCTTTGTCCTCTTAGTATAGGTGTATTTCACAGGAATCAAGATTAGTTGGGTCAGTGAATCTCTTATACTTAGTAGCTAAAGCAAAAAAGCGATCAAGAAAATTCTAGAAACTTACGGTCATGTCCACCAAGTCTTTCCACAACTTGAACAAAACGACGATGAAGATCAGGTGTCCATCGGAGTCTAACCATCTTAGATCGAACATAAGGCCTCACGGTGAACTTCTTTACACCCTCTTCAATAGTACTACTGTTGCTTGAGCTTCCTCCATCCTTAGGTAATCTGGCCGAGGTGTTCTCATCCTCGTCCTCATTTTTGCCTGAATTAGGGCTTGTCTTTGAAAATTCAATGCCCCCACCATCCTCCATCATACTTGCTAATAGCTCTAACTTCTCCTTATGAGAAAGAAAGGAAGAAGTAAAGTTTTGAGCATACTTGTACTTATTCTTCTTTCTATTTGAGAACAACTATTACTATACTATACAAGAGAAATATTCTAAGTAGAACAAGTGGAAAAATCAACCCTATGGACTTTACCTAGAAGATGGAAGACTCTTCTCTCTCTCCAATTATTTATATAACTTTTCATGCATTTATATATGTGTGTAAATGCAACCATTCATGCATGCTTTCATGGATGATATATAAGGACACCACAAATCTTGACATAAAATATGAAGGTATTTGACGGGACACAAATTTTAAGGACAAATATGAGTTAATATTGAAATTTGTGATCGTCTAAAATAATTTATAGATATATATGCAATTATAAATTATTCTATTATAAATAAATTAGGTATTTAATATTAAATTGTTAATACATTAAAAAATATAATTTTATTTTGAATTAATTAAAATAAATTTAAATTGAGATATATTAATACAACACATGTGAGACCAGCTCTTCTTTGTACTTCCGTGGAAAAATCATATTGGGGTTTTTGTTTGATATGGTCTAAAATTTCTACCTTAAATCATTTTTTAATTGTGTAGTTGCTTTAAATGATTGAAATTTTTTCCACCATAAATGAATATTTTAATTTGCATGAATAAGTCTATTTCTTTTTACGACTATTTTGATTTTACTCCACCAATACTTCTCATGTAGACATGCAAAATATCATTGTAAAAAATGTTTGATAATAACAATCATGATTCTAACTTTTCACCAAGTAAACTTCAAATAGTTTAATTTATTGATTGAGTCTAATTATTTTCAAAGTAATTAATCTTTGGTTACTCTTGTCACTTAATTTTATAGATATTAAAACAAGTCCTGGGACCACTGTGATGAAGATTGGAATTTGTCAATTTGTATGTCACATCATTCTCAAAAGATTCCAACATAAACATTGCAACTTATATTTATTTCTATTTTGTTAACCAAAAAATAAATAAATTATTTTCTTTGTTCCCAAAATAATCCCCCCTTTCACATTGTTAGGTAGGAAATTTTCTCGTGTAATTAACTAATCGGACCCATCCTATTTAATTTTAATTCTTGAGCAAGTTATGTCCTTGTGCTAGGTAGTTCTAGATTTGGTCCAAGACAAACTGCGATAGGAGAATTATTTAAATTATTGAATTTTAAATATAATGAAGTATCTTTTGGATGGAAAATCGTGGTTCAATCTACGTCTAACATAATATGATAAATATATATATATCAAAAGTGGTAGAATATATATTGATAAATTCCTTAAACTTAATTGTCAAAATATTTTATTTAAATATTAAAATTATGATTTATTTCAATTTAACATCTAAACACATGATAAAGTATTTCTATTAGTCACTTCTGACTCAAATTTTATAAGTTCCTTTTTATATATGTTCTCAAGTGTTCATCACATAAATTAATTAACCACTTAAAATATATTATCTATTATAATTATACACATTAATCTCAATAAATCATAAAATCACATGCTTATTATAACTACCAAGATTTTTTTAAAAGGTTAATATAAAGTCAAGTCTAAATTTTCAGTGTAAAATGGGGGGAAAATTAACAGATAAGTTAGCCTGGAGAGTCAACACTTTATATTTTGCTGTAAATAATAATGGTGATAAATATAATCATTTTGGAAAAAGTTCAATATTAGTCAAATGCTAGCATGAGAAAGAGTCGAATAAATAAGACACTAATAAGACGTTATCCCTAAATCCATAATTTTATTTTATTTTCTTTCTTTCTGATTAGTAGATCGGAGTAAAAAAAACGTTTAATTTCTATACATCAAAAGCGTAAAATAATAATGTAATTTACTTTTTGTGTGCGTGAGGCCTAATTCAAATATGATTTAATGACTAGGTTAAGGGCTCATTGAGTGCTCTTCAACTAGAACAATTTACATTTTTGTTGGATTCAAATATCACACTATAGTAATATTTGTTTACTATAAATGAGGAAAATTAATTTAATTAGTTGTTTTCAGCTTGCATTGCGACGGGAATCACGGGCTGTGTTCCAAACCTACCTTTGCTTAGCTGCTTCCAATACACATAATATAGCTATGATTAGAGTGTCAACAGTCCATTTACGACATCTATGGATACGATTAAATTTAAACGGGTTACAATTCACGGCTTATTCATTTATCCAATAGTTATTTAAACTAAAATGATTTAATTTGAAATGAGCTAAAATATGAATCATAATCCAACGTGTATAATTTTTTCTACAAAATAATTTCTTTTTTATTATGACTAGATATAATATATTTTCCTTTCAAGAATAATTTGATAAGATTTCTCGTAGGTTAATTTGAACTACATATCAATTGAAGTTTTGATAAACTAAAATAAGCTGAACTATAATAAATTAATGAGCAGATCATTTAACCAACCCAAATTTAAATTAGACAAATATTAATTTTATGGATTAATTTTATCACCTTTACAAATATGACAAATAACATTCTATTAACATGTTAAATTAATCTTACTAATTATATGACAATGCACATATTATTTACACTGTCAGAAACAACAGTCAAATCGATTATTAAATTGTTAAATTTTCTTGAAAATATATATTTTCTGGGTTCATTTTTACTTGTCATGTTTAACCTTCACGAAATTTAATTTGTATGATCTCAAAGTTAAATTAAATTAGATTATTGAATATTTAAAAGAAATGTTCAAAAATTATTTTTAAAAATAATATAAGTTATAATTCTTCTCATATTAATATAATTAAAAATATATTTTAAAATGTTAGTCAAAATTCATGTAGTTTGACTTTCAATAGCAACAAAACGTGACAAATAAAAATAAAGGAAGTATATAATCTAAATATTGGAACTCTAAGTGGCGTACTTTGAAGTATAAATGAACAATTCTTTTTCCCTAATAAAGTGAACAAAATCAATGTCGTATATGCATGAATTTGGTTGACCTAAATAATTATTAATGCTTTAGGGTGGGTTAAGTTTATCTAAATTGACTAAGCTAATAAGATATATCAAGTAGAAAAAGTAATTAGTCCATTCTCAAAACAAATGTGAACAATTTAGAAAGAACATGTCAAAATTGCAATTCATTCGTTTTCTTAAGTTATGTTCATACTAGAAAAAAAACTAAATTATATGAAAACTATTTCTAAATTTAAACACGTATCGATACATTCATAATTAAATGATATTTTTATATTCTTTAAAATGTTAAGATTTTCTAAAACTTCATAAATATAAAAAAGAAAAATAATGTTATTATCTTCATTCAGATTAAGTCCAATGCTTACTTGTTCAAACAACCATTAAGGTCTTAAAAGTTATTCTAGAGAGAAATTCAGAAGTCATTTTTCTTTGGATTATTTTAAATTATATATCAAACTTCATGATATAATTATTATGAATCTTTAATACTTAAAAATGTAGTCAGAATATTACAATTATTATTATTAATATTCATTTTGCACTTTCCAAAAAAAAAAAAAGAATAATCTTCCAAGAAACACATGGTCTGAAAAGATTCGAAGAAGTCAACTCTAACACAAGTTTTTTTTGTTCTTTTGCATTTAGACTGTATAACACGAACCAAATTATTATAATAAGGTCCTTGGGATATGTTTGCCTTGTTTTTTTTTTATTTTAACAAAAAAATATGTGTGCCTGTTAATGTGGATCTACCATTCTTTGAGAATGAGCATATCTGTCGTCTTTCCTCCTTTTTAAATTAATTTTATTTTCATCTTCCCAATCAACTTTATCATGCATGCCCATCTTCATGTATATGATGTTGTACGTTGTATGCTTTTACCACACACACATATATACATATATGTTGCATGTGGATGTAATTATACACATTCATATACTATTAAAAATAATGAAAAAACCATCAAACACAAAATCCACAGACGGAGTACAATTTTTTCGACGAACAAGATTGATTCAGCGATTTTTTAACTTAAAGAGTACAAAAACAAATAATGAAAATATTTCATCAAATTCAAAGAGTATGAGTGGTCGCGTGATAGAATTATCCAAAGTCATAAAGAATTACCTGGATTCAATTTTAAACTCCTATATTTTTTTATATATTTTTGAAAAACCGATCATATCCGTCAATTTATGAAAACCAATAAAAATCAGTGGGACAGACCAATTGTCCGTCGCTTTTACGAAAGAAAAGAACGCAAAATGGATGATGCATAATCCATCAATTTGACATCGATTTTCCTTTTAAAAAAAAATTGATCCTCACCGTCGATTTTAACTCTTCATATCTATACGTAAGGAAAATAACATTATCGGGTATTATCACATATATAGTTGGAGCTCATACATAATTACACAATGTATCTCCATCATATAAAGTTATTATATATATTAAAATTCTTAATGTACCATCGATCCATAAGTTGGGATTTCATTCTTCAATATTCTCCTTCAAGTTACGTGGCATTCATCATCCCTATAACACCTTAGTGAACATATGCAAATATATGAATATATTAATTTTTAAAAACTATATTAATATATAGTTGAAAAACTCTATTTAAAAAATAATAACCAATTTATTCTAATTACTTAAAAATAATTTCATCAATCATCTTTAATCTATTATTAAGATAAATCAAATAAATAAGGATTTGATTTTTGATTATAAGTGAAATATAGATTCCAGAGTTTGAAATAAGTTTTCATGAGACGTAGGTAGTCAAAATATTGAGGTCAAGACATGATTTGTACGTAATTAATTGCTATGTGATGAAGATCAAAGGACACAATAAAGTTAAAATGTAAGTTAATTATTGTTGGCATATGAAATGATCCTCCCGGTTTATTGACAAAAGTTTCACACATAATGCAGCCATCAATTGATCATCGGAATAATTTAGTTAGAACATATAAAAGACATAAAAATATCATATGCACAATTACAATGCATTGTATGTGATGTATTAATAAAGTCATGAGTAGGGAAAGAGAGTCAATTTATTATAAAATTGTAATGACTCTGAAGTTCATTTTTGAAAAGATTAAAATATTTATCATTTTACTACTATCAATAGTTGCTCCAAGTCATATTTGATCCGTTTACGAACATAGTTTTGAAATTTTACTGAGAAGTTGTGAAATGTTTAAGTTACAAGTTTTTGAAGGTTTAAGTTGCAAAAAAGTGATTTTTGATGCCAATTGAAGCTACAAGTCTCGGAATGAAATTTCGTCAGTTCTATGAGCTGTCAGAATTAGATTTGAGGTTATTTTTTGGAATTGAGTTATTAAGTTGAAAATTTGAGTTAAAGTTAATAAATGATCTTAGGCATATTTATATGTCAAATTAGCCAAAATTTTCCATCTATAGGGCCTAATCAGGGGATAAATCCATAGAACATGGTTCAATTGTTACATTCCACTGGGTAGTTTACGGTATTGCCATACGAGGACCCACAAGTGCATCTCTAGAATTTCTTGGAGACTGTTGATACTTTCATCCCTATTGGAGTGAATAGGGATTATGTATGGATGCCCCTCTTTCCCTTTTCACTGATTGGGGAAGAAAAGAGGTAACTACAAATTGAACCACCCAACTCAATCACTTCATGGGATGAGCTGGCTAGAAAGTTTCTGACAAGAATCTTTTCATCTGGAAAGATAACCAAGTTGAGAAGTGAGATCTTGAGTTTTCGACAAAGGCCAGGGAGAACTTATACCAAGCCTAGGACAAGTTCAAAACTCTTCTCATTAACTGTCCCTATCACTACCAGACTAATAAGGTGTTGGTCTATACCTTCATTGAAGGTTTGAAACCCAATACAAGATTCTCCTTGATTCTGCTACAGGTGGGCAAGCCTTGGAAAAGACATATGAGGAGCTTTACACTCTACTCAATGATATTGCACAAGGCAACCCAGAGTGGAATGAAGGGTCTAGCAAACCCGTAGATCATAAACAAGTTGGGATGTTGGAGGTAGATGTTATGACTGCCCTGCAGGCCTAAGTGTCAGCTAGCAATGCAAAATATGTTGATGACACATTTCAACAACCTGCCCTTGGGCCAACCACAAACTCTAGTAAAGATGATTCTACAGCAGCAGAGTACTTGGTGTGATATTTGTAGTGGGGGAGACCATATTGCTGAATATTGTGGGGCAAACCCGAAGGCTATCAACTTCATGGGAAATTCAAACAGGGATGGCCAGCAAGGTTTCGGGAACACTTATAACCCTAACCAGAGAAACCATCCAAATTTCTCTTGGGGTGGTAATCAGCAACAACCAGGACTACCTCAATACAGAACACAAGGAGGTGAAAAATTCTACAATCAACAGGCACAACAACCTGCAAAGCAAACAAACACTGGGGGCATGAGTGATAGCAAAGTGTTGAGACAAATTCTAGCAAATCAATAAAGGCAAGATGAGGACATTCACCAGAAAAGGCAAGGCTTGCAAAATCTTGAAAAGAAAATTGGGAAACTGGCAAATACAATTAATGTTAGACCAAAAGGTGGTATACCAGGAGACACTGATCTAAACCCAAAACAAGTAAATATTATCAGCATGAGAAACAGAAGACCTATAACAGAGTTGGTCTCTAAGCAAAAAAGTGAGGACAATATGAGAGCAGAGAATAGTGATGAGGTTAGCACTCCCAGCCCTCCAAATGTGGAAACTGATCCTACACCAAAACCTCCTCCTTTTTTCCCTTAAAAGTTCAAAACAAAGAAGAAGGATGAGTGCTCCAAAGTTTATCGGGCTCCCGAAATAGGTACAAATTAACTTACCTCGTATGGATGTTTTCCAGAGGATCCTGAAGTATGCTAAGTATGTGAAGGACATTGTAGCCAATAAGAGCAGGTTGATTGAGTTTGAGACTGTGGCACTCACTGAAGAGTGTAACTCCAAGATTCTTAATAAAATAAAATTGCCAACTAAATTGAAGGATCTTGAAAGTTTCACTCTTCAAGTGACAATTGGAAAGTTTTTGAATGCTATAAGGTTGTGTGATCTGGGTGTGAGTATCAATCTCATACCCAACTCAACGTTCAGAAAGTTAGGTTTGGGAGATCCTAAACCTACTACAATCTTATTATAGTTGGCAGACCGTTCGATGGCTAGACCGAACGACATCATAGAGGATATTTTAGTCCAAGTGGGATCCCTTATATTACTCGTGGATTTTGTCATCTTGGATTTTGAACCTGACCTAAAGGTTCCCTTTATTCTGAGGCAATCATTCCTGGCAACAAGAGGGGCATTGATAGACGTGGCAACATGACGACTAACTATGTGTGCTCATGATAAGGCAGAAGTCTTTGATGTCTACTAGGCGTTGAAGTTGCTCGCAGTGTATGAGGATTTGACAGCCATCATAGTTTTAGATACAGAGTTCGCGGTTAGTCAGATAGAAATAAAAATCCTCTAGCCAAGGTGTTGTTGAATTAAGGACTAGTGGATGACCTTGAAGCTAGAGAAATTGAAAGCGTACTGAATAATCATAATATTAGCATGCTAAAGAAAGTAGCTAAGCCTTTAAACAAGGTATTGGGTCACCACCTAAACCCTCCATCAAAGAAGCCCCTCAGCTAGACTTAAAGTTATTGCTGTCTCATCTCAAGTATGTTTTCCTTGGTGAAAATAACACTTCACCAATAATCTTATCTCCTTCATTCTGCAGCTCAGGTAGAGTCAATAGTTGATGTGCTACAAAGGAGAAAACGAGCTATGGGGTGGAAAATGTCAGACCTTCATGGCATTAGCCCAGCCTTCTGCATGCACAGGATCTTCATTGAAGAGGGCCACAAGCCAGTAGCCCAGCGACAATGAAGGTTGAATCCCATCATGAAAGAAGTGATAAAGAAGAAAGTAATTAAGTGGCTAGATGTCGGCATCATCTTTCCAATCTTAGATAGCAAGTGGGTGAGCCCTGGACAATGTGTCCCCAAGAAAGGAGGAATGATAGTGGTTACAAATGAGAAAAATGAGCTCATCCCAACTAAAACAGTGACAGGGTGGAGAATATGCATGGACTATAAAAAGCTAAATGATGCCACCTAAAAAGATGATTATCCAGTCCTTTTCATTGATCAAATGCTAGACAAGCTAGCAAAGCAGTGTTTCTTAGATGGGTACTCAGGGTATAATCATATTACTATCGCCCTAGAGGACCAGGGGAAGACCACATTCACCTGTCTGTATGGTACATATGCGCTCAAGAGTATGCCCTTTGGTCTGTGCAATTGATGGGTGTTGTCAAAATACAACACTTTTTATGCTTAAAACTTAGAATTTTATGAGTTCTCAAAGTGATGTTGTTAGATTTGATGTGCTTTTATGTTTGTTTTGCAGTATTACAAGGTTGGCATGATTTTTGGAAAAAGTATGCTGAAAGTGAAATTTTTAAGGATTCATGAAATCCTTTACGGGTCATGGATTATTCCATGGGTCATAGAATGGGAGTCATAGCAAATTCCAATGAAGGGTAATTTTTAGAAGTTTAATCTATGAGTGAGTTGATGAGTCCTAAATTATTATATGAGTCGTAGATCAGCTGTCACACCCTGAGGATTAGAGATTGGGGAGTTGTTGGAAAGTCATGAGATGAAACCCTCTACATTCCATAGAATCTTATATGACCCATAGAAGTCACCTCAATTCTGAAGATGAAGTCCACGAAATTCCAACTACGAGCTATGGAACATGTTACGACCCATAGAGTATACCCATAAAGCATGCCGACCTAGCTTTACTAGTTTGAATTGGTTTTGTATTTTAAACATTATAAATAGGTTTTTAGGTTATTTTATGATAAGTTTGGCAGAGAGTTCGTAGTAGTTCATAGTTTTTAGTACTTTTAGTTAGAGATAAATAATATTTTATGTTCTTGATTTGTAATTATAATTTCCATTGAAGAGTTGGATTTCTTGTGCTTAAATTCATTCTTATATGTGCTTAATTATGTTATTCTTTATCATGATTCTTGCATCTACATTAATTATGAGTAGCTAAATCCACAACTAGGGTTGTGGGAACCATGAAGAGCTAACAAGATAAAATCGAATAGTTTGTAATTCTTTGAAGGTGTGTATGAATGTATTAATTAATTCTCTTCATCTAAAATGCTTTTTAATGGATGACCAAAGTTAGAAATTGACTAATGTTACTTGCCGGATCAAGAAGATAATGAATAAGAAAATAGAATAATTAACAAGATTCGATTGATGTTTTCTCATATAATCAACCAAACTAGATCAAATGGAGGTTGTACTGCGACTATAGGTAAGGGTTAGTAATGTCACATCGCGGAGGTGGATCAAATCCCATGGTGAAATTTACCTCTACGCTGCATCAAAAGTTTAGGTAAATTTAACTTACCATCGGTATCTACACACTATACAAGATTATAATTATCTGGTAATACCGAGTTAGGGAATCATGGGGAACACATCACCCTAGTTAGATCTTCTAATGATATTACACCACTTGCTTTAGTTTAGGTTTTTTTACTTTAAAGTAACCTCCTTCCCCCCTTTCGGGAGATAAGTAGGTTAATCACTCCATTTTGCAGTTGAATTACTTTGGAGTCTACCTTATTCCCTATGGGTTCGACCCTAACCTTGGTTAGATTATTTACTTGACAACGACCACTTTATCCTTCAAAAAGGAGGTGTATCTTGGGCGACATCAAGTATTTTGGTACCGTTGTCGGGAATACGGCTAGACTTGTTTATAATGATTACCACAAGATGGTGGGAATGGGCACATGAAATCCATCCCCCATACATAAAAAATCTCCACCTCTAAGATGTTGTTTAGAGGCAGCTCATGCCTCTTGGATATGGTAGGTTTCTTCTGGCAAGCATTCACATTGTCTAACAAACTTCACAGTATCTTTGAATAGAGTTATCTAGAAGAACCCGGATTGCAACACCTTGTGGGTTGTCCTTTCTCCCCCATGGTGTCCCCCATTGGGTGAGGTATGAAAACTTTCAAGTACCTTGTGCATTTTCACTTCTGGTACACACCTTTTTACCATTCTATTTGCGCCCTACTTGAAGAGATAAGACTCATCCCAAATATAAACCTTATCATCATGAGCCAGTCATTTTTTTTACTGATAGTTTGCATCGGGGGAAATACATAAGGTAGACTCCATAATAATTCAATCGTAAAATGGGGTGATTAACTTACTTATCTATTGAAAGGAGGGGGTTGTAATTTAGAGTAAAGAAATATAAACTAAAGCAAGTGGTGTAAAATCAGTAGAAGTGCTAACTAGGGTGATGTGTTCCCCATGATTTCCTGACTCGATATTTTCAAATAATTATAATCTTTTACAGTGTGTAGGTGCAGAACGATAAGTTAAGTTTACCTAAAATTTTGATCCAGCATAAAGGTAAATTTTACCACGAGGTTTGATCCACCTCCGCGGTGTGACATTACTAACTCGTACCTATAGTCCCAGTACAACCTCCCCTTGATCTAGTTTGGTTGATTAGATGAGAAAACATCAATCAAATCCTATTAATTATTCTCTTTTCTTATTTATTACCTCCTTGATCCGGCAAGTAACACTAGGCGAGTTCTAATGTTGGCCATCTATTAAAAAATATTTTAGATGAAGAGAATTAATTAATACATTCATACACACCTTCCAAGAATTACGAACTATCCAGTTTTACCTTGTTAGTTCTCCATGGTTCCCACAATCCTAGTTATGGATTTAGCTACTCATAATTAATGTAAATGCAAGAATCATGATGAAGAATAACATAATTAAACACTTACGCAAATGAATTTAAGCACAAGATACCCAACTCTTCAATGAAAATGACAATTACGAATCAAGAACACAAAATATTTTTTTATCTCTGACTAAAAGTACTAAAAGCTATGAACTACTACGAACTCTCTACCAAACTTATCATAAAATAACCTAAAAACCTATTTAAAATGTTTAAAATACAAAACCAATTCAAACCAGGAAAGTTGGGTTGGTAGGCTTTACGGACTGTAACATGTTCCATGACCCATAGTCGTGCTTTCGTGGACTTCATCTTCAGAACTGAGGTGACTTCTATGAGACCCTTCTACGGGCCGTATAAGATTCTACGGTCCACAGAAGGTTTTTTCCAATGGCTTTCCAACAACTCCTCAATCTCTGGCCTCAGGGTACGACAATTGATCTACGACTCGTGTAATAATTTATGGCTCATCAATTCGCTCGTAGATTGAACATTTGAAAATCATCCTTCACTGGAATTTGCTACAACTCCCCTTCTATTACCTATGGAATAATCCACAACCCATAAAGGGTTGGTAAATTCTCAAAAATTACACTTTCAACACACTTTGCCCAAAAATCATGTCAACCCTGTAATCCTGCAAGACAAACATAAAAACACATCAAATCTAAAGACATCGCTTTGAGAACATATAAAATTTCAAGTTTTAAGCATCAAAAGTGTTGTATTTTGGCAGTACATCAACACCCTCAACTTAAAATTATTGTTTGTCCTTAAACGACAGACTCAATCTACATAAGTAGCACAACAACACACATACTTCAGTCTAATGGCAAACATCATATCAAACTCAAGCACATATACTCACACCATTCAAAACCACATATTAGATAGTTATCAAACAAACCAGTGCAAATCAATATGTTCGACTGTGCAGCTCTGACAAGCAAGGTGACCATTAATAAGCAATAATCACTAACTCTGCCTAACATTAATAATGCAATGCAAGTTCTATCACAAAAAGAAGTCTCGTCTCACTCTCATAGTGATGTTTTTAGATTTAATACTTGGGACTGCACAAAACCACTCACTTTCACAAAAAACATTCAAACACTGCGATCAATATCATATATTTGCCCGTATAATCAAGACTATGACTTTTGAATAATCGGACTAGGATCATTTTACGATTTTTTAGGCTTGCAACGTAGGCTCAGGGGGCTTTGGTGTGATGTTATAAGAACACAGTGACTAAAGGCCCTCCTTGATACTATGTTTTTCTACACTTTCTCCCTATCGACCTATCACTTTCATCATATTCTCCCTTTTCCCCTCATTCTAAGCTTTTTTAGGGTGCTTTATTTTCATTTTAGCTCATTGCCTTGTATTTTCATATTTTTTTGCTTTTTATCACAACAATTAGGAAATTCTTTATTTTTCTTGCACCCTTTTTAATATTTTCTCCTTTTTTTGTATCACTAGTTTCTCCCTCATTTTTCATGACTTCTCCTTGCACCAGCCACCCTCAACTTAAGCTTTTTGCCTCAGTCAAGGTGTACAATGTTCAAGGAAGGACCAGGGCCAATTTCAGGGTTTACTATTCATTAAGGTTAGGTTACTTAGGTATTTACAAGGAAAAGGTACATATCAGGCTCAAACATTGGGATCAAGGGATACATTACACTTTTGGTTGATCATTTAGGCTAAGCGGACTAATAAAAATAATGGCCTAAGATCCTTTCCTAACCAACAAACCTACGTCTAAGTCATAGTAACAAGGCAAGTTCTGAATTAAAACACAATATATGAATCATGCAAATAAGATCTCACACACATGACACTAATTACACTATCAACACAGACTCTCAAATCATGTTTTTCAATCAAAATTCAACCTAACTTATCAGAATGAGCACCTGTCAAGCATTCAAACATGCATGGTTGTTATCAAGACTAACTAACCAAAAATTTGATGGATACCTTTTTCCATAAAAAAACAAACATATGCCATAGACATCAGTACTATATGCTACTAATACAACCTAAACATCCTAAACATGTCGGTTCAATAGAAATTAAATATCTACAAGAAAAAAGAACACAAGCAAGAAAACCCTTTGGAATAAAAAATTGGGATAGTTATAGGTCAAGGTTGCTCAGATTTCACTTGGGTCTATAACTACCGACACCCCATCGACAAAGCTGTCATTGTCCCCAATGCACACAAAATATCAAAATAAAGAGCTGGGGTCAAAAGAACATACCTAGGCGCCTAAGTGTCCCAAGTAGCGTCTGATTTAGTGTCACGGAACGACTTAGACCACTTGATTACTCAGACTTCATCAAGTGCCCATGCCTCTATTGTCTTAGTTTCTTCAACATTGCCAAGATATAGTTTGACTCTTTGGCCATTCAATTTAAATGTTGCGCTATTTTTTTCTCTAACTCGATTGCTCCATGTTCGAAGACATATGCCACTCTGAAAGGTCCCAACCACCTAGATTTGAGTTTCCCAAGGAACAACCTCAACCTAGAATTGTATAGCAACACCAAATCTCCTGGCGCAAACTGATCATGTGTCATTGTTCCATCTGTTGTTTGTACAGTGCTGAATTCTCATATACTTTTAAGCGGAATTCATCAAGTTCGTTCATCAGGTCCGCTATAACTATGACAGACAATGTGTTATCAACACCCAAAAATACATATCTCATATGGGGAGGAAGGACCTTCAATTCTAGCACTAGTGGCTCCACCATAGATGGTTCAGTGAGTGGCGACTCTCGATTTTTCAAATCCAGTTCAAGCTTGCTTGGCACCTTATAAAACCAAACACTCATAGTATTTTCACTGTTTCCTCATAGTATGGGATGCTGTTACTCTCAAAATTCATTAGTACTGCCTCCAAAGTGTCGACACCCAGTCTTTCCTCAATTGACACTTCTAGTTTCTCCTCATCTTCAGCATGGTTCAGATTGGTCTGGACCATCCCTCGTTATACTCGGATGCTGAAATGGAATAAAAATAACAAAAAATGTAACATGAGAAGAATAAAGGTTAACCCCCAACTTATTTGAATGTTCACTTTTGGCTTGAAAATGTTCCTAGTGTTTTTGTAGCCATCATTTTTCGAATTTTCATTTGGCCTGTTGTCCAACCATGCATTGACTTTCCCAAATACCTTCTACTCTCTTTAGAAATAATCATTAAATATGCTTTATTCAAGTTAAGGTCAATGTCAGCATGATCATGATTTGATCGACGTACGTCTACCTTGGATACACATATAAGACTCTTCAAGTCCTGTCAGAAATTGTAACAGTCTTTGGAATTAAAGTACTCAACGTACATATATTTTCTATGTTTTGGACATTCATATCCAAGACATGGCATAAGAACATGGAACTCTTCCCATAGTTCATTCATCCTTCAGAAATAGTTCGATACTGAGGAATTTTCTTGACTCATTCTACCTATAGAATCCTAGATCCTTTAACCTTATCTAGTCTTCCTTTTCGATTTGTCATGTAGACTTTGCATGTACTCCAAACAATTCCTTACTGACAATCCACGATAGGACTATGACATTGCATTTCTCCCAAGGTTCATGTAGAGATTCTGTAAACTTAATCCTATTGAGTATGGTAAGAATAAATGGGAAATAGAAGGAATATGAATGGGGGAAATATGAAGTGCTCCCTTATGCTTTAGTGAATAAGGATATACTTTTCCTTGTTAAAAAGGTTGGAAAAAGGGACCCTAGCATAGTTTCAAACTTTCAAAAACTTATTTTCCAAGCTAAAAATTACGGATAGTCCATGGTATTATCGTGCAGAAAGAAGGCGCTCAAACGTGTCGTTGTTCTTCTTTCATGGGCTCTCCACCTTTAACGGATTTTAAGAGAGAGCCATCACATTTTCTGTTGTCAAAGCAGAGTGTATTTTGTATATCTATAAGGAGTGGTTTACACTTTCAATGACCACCATTCTTCCTTCATAATCAATCTACATTTGTTCTTCGCGTAAACAAAGAGAAAACTCAACCCATCAATGTCCCCTTTTTTCCTTTTCTTTTCTTCCTCTCTTTCTTCTTCTTCCAAGAGAAAATGTAAAAGAATTGGCGTCAGAAAAAAATAAAAAATAATAAACACCCAGGATTGTTAATAGCCCAAAACAACCTGCAACACCATTGTTTTCTCCATTTTTCTCCCTTTGTTTCAACGGTGGTGTTTGCGGGTATTTTTAATTTTTTCTTTTTTGTCTGCCTTTTTGTTTTTTGAGTAACCCATTGATTTTTTGTTTTTTCATTTCTGGGTGATTGATACTGTAGATGTTTTGTTAATTGAGGGAATATGCAACATAACATTTTTGCAACGATGCGTAGTTTGAATATGATGGAAGGATGTAAGGGAACACAAGTTTATGCTTTTAATCCATCTGGGAAAACCACAACAAATGGTTATGGAGGTGGGGGTGGGGTTGGTGAGAAATTTTTACAACATCTCCATGAGAGGGTAAATTCTGTTAGGTCAAAGTCCAATAGGAATTACCAAGCTTTGCAACCCAAAGATAATGTGAAATCTGCTGTTTTAGCTGAATCCTTAGCTAGTTATGGCCTTCCCCAAACTGATTCTATTGAACCCCAGATTGAATGTTATCTGAAATCTGTCAATTTTGTGGAGACATTAGCTGATGCTTATCGTAGAATGGAGGGTTGTCCAAAGTTGGAGATATCAGAGATATATCTTGAACAATGTGCAATATTTAAGGGGTTATCTGATCCTAAATTATTTAGAAAGTGCCTAAAATCAGGCAGAGAACATACTGTTGATGTGCATTCTAAGGTTGTGCTTTCCGCGTGGTTGAGGTTTGATAGAAGAGAGGATGAGCTTATTGGTGTATCAGCCATGGATTGTTGTGGGCGAAGCATTGAATGTCCGAGGAGCTCTTTGGTGCCAGGGTATAATCCTGAATCAGCTACCGTTCCTTGTACATGTCACCAGAGACCTAAACAAGATGAGGATACCGAAATTTCCGTTGGAGATGAGGGATGCTCGACATCAGTTAGTCATGGTGTTGATGATGAGGATTATGATATGTCATTTTGCATCGGGGAAGAAGAGATCAGGTGTAGGAGATTTAATATGGCTTCACTTTCAAGGCCATTTGAAGCTATGCTGTATGATGGCTTTATGGAGTCAAGAAGGCAGAAAATAAATTTTTCACAGAATGGGATTTCTGCAAAGGGGATGAAAGCTGCTGAAATGTTCAGCAGAACAAAAAGTGTGGAATCTTTTGAGCCAGACACTGTCTTAGAGCTCCTATCATTGGCCAACAAGTTCTGTTGCAATGAAATGAAGTCTGCTTGTGATGCTTATTTAGCATCATTAGTTTTTGATATGGATAGTGCTATGTTACTTATTGAATATGGGCTGGAGGAGACCGCATATATTCTCGTGGCAGCTTGTTTGCAGGTGCTATTGAGGGAACTTCCAAATTCAATGCACAACCCCAACGTGTCGAGGCTCTTCTGCAGCTCAGAAGGTAAGGAAAGATTAGCTTCTGCAGGGCATGCTTCCTTCTTGCTGTATTATTTTCTTACCCGAGCAGCTATGGAGGAGGATATGAAATCAAACACAACTGTAATGCTGTTGGAAAGATTGGGAGAATTTTCAAACGTAAGCTGGCAGAAACAGCTTGTATTCCACCAGCTAGGTTGTGTGATGCTTGAAAGAAAAGAGTATAAAGATGCTCAGAAATGGTTTGAGGCAGCTGTTGAAGCTGGTCATGTTTATTCCTTAGCTGGCATTGCCAGAGCCAAGTACAAGCGTGGCCATATGTACAAGGCATATAAGTTGATGAACTCCCTCATATCTGACTGTACACCTTCTGGATGGATGTATCAGGAGCGATCCCTGTATTGTCATGGCAAGGAAAAGACAATGGACTTGAGTACCGCTACTGAATTGGATCCAACCCTTTCTTACCCATATAAATACAGAGCAATTTCAATGGTTCAGGAGAATAGAACTGAGGCAGCCATTTCTGAGATCAACAAAATAATTGGTTTCAAGGTCTCTCCTGACTGCCTTGAGCTTCGTGCTTGGTTCTTAACTGCCCTGGAAGACTATGAAGGGGCTCTAAGGGATGTCAGAGCACTTTTGACTTTGGATCCCAAGTACGTGATGTTCCATGGGAAATTGCAAGGTGATAAATTGGTGGAGCTGCTACGTCATACTGTTCAGCAGCGCAATCAGGCTGATTGCTGGATGCAACTATATGACAGATGGTCCTCTGTAGATGATATTGGCTCCTTGGGTGTGGTTCACCACATGTTGGCCAATGACCCTGGAAAGAGTCTGTTACTGTTCAGGCAATCTCTCCTTCTTTTACGGTATGATTTAAGTATATATTTAGCTTTTTTATTTGTCATTGGTAATCATTCCTGATCAGCTGCATGTTACATTGCTAGCTGTCTCCATTGAGTCACTTTAAGAAAGCTGAAGCTCTGAACATTTACATCAATTGATTAACCAGAAAATTTATCTAGTCTTTTTATTTTGTGTTGGTATTTTAAAAATCTATAAATGATATCAAAGTATGATGCTTAATAAACAATTTTCGTAATTATAACTCTCAGTTCATCATAACAACTTTGCATCAGGAAGTTGTCTTCTCATGCATGAGTAGCTCAAGTTGAATACCTGGCTGGAGTTAAGAATAATGTTCTTTTTTGCCTCCATGAATTCTGTAAGACTATTTGCAGTTTTATTACAGGTTGAACAGCCACAGAGCTGCAATGCGTAGTCTGAGAGGAGCCCGAAACCAAGCTACATCTGAGCATGAAAGGCTAGTCTATGAAGGATGGATATTATATGACACAGGTTATCGTGAAGAAGCCATTTCTAAAGCTGAAGAGTCCATCTCAATCCAGAGATCATTTGAAGCCTTTTTCCTAAAAGCATATGTTTTATCAGAAACCAATTCAGATTCTGAGTCATCATTGTATGTAATACAACTGCTTGAGGAAGCTCTTAGATGCCCTTCAGATGGTCTTAGGAAAGGCCAGGTGAGTACTCCTTTCAGGAATATACAAATACATGACATCTATTGAACCAGAATATTCACTCAAAAAGTTTTACATACTTCTGCAGGCTCTGAGTAATTTGGCAAGTATCTATGTAGATGTTGATAAGCTAGACAATGCAATTGATTGCTACATGAATGCCTTGACTATTAAGCATACACGAGCCCATCAGGGCCTGGCACGTGTTTACCACCTCAAAAATCAGAGGAAAGCTGCATATGATGAGATGACAAAGTTGATTGAGAAGGCAAGCTACAATGCATCAGCTTATGAGAAGCGTTCTGAATATTGTGATCGTGAAATGGCTAAAAGTGATCTTAGAATGGCAACAAAGTTAGATCCCCTCAGGACATATCCATACAGATACAAAGCAGCTGGTAAATTGCATCTTTTCTTATCATATGTAGTGAGGTGGAGTTCTTATTGATTATGGTTCTAGTTGGTCCGTCTAGTTGCTTTTTTCCTATGTAATGACATATAACTTTTTGTCCATCTAGTATCTGAGTTTCTTGTGTGGGCTATAGGTTGGTGTACATATTAAAAAGATAGAAAGATATTAGTAAAATCCACTTGAATTCTGTCCCTTAAATATGTCATGACAAAAAGTTAACTTCTTGGTCAACCAAATCTTTCTTCACTTCCATGGATTCTTATGATTGCTTTAGGCACACTTCATTGTTGTTTGATTTAAAACGAACCTGTCTTGTCTGACCTAGTCTCTGTGCCACAAAGCGGACATAATTTGGTAGTGGAGAAGAATTGGCGCTTAGTTTAAGGAATCATGACATTAGCCTGCAGTCTCTAGGCTCTACTTTAGAGTCTAAACTCAATGAAGATTTCACTTTGAAGTTCTTTACCTTAGAAAGACCCAATATAAGAGCAGTGGTTACAGCGCAAGCATTTCTAAGTTGAATGTTGTTTGGAATTTGTTTAGTGGAAATCAGAAAACTGTTTCTTATGTGCCTCAGTAGGTTAACCGTTCTAGAACGGTACATGTAAGTAATTGGACAAACGTCTTGTCTCAAATTTTCAAAAACTGGATTAGAGTGCATCTTATGCCTGTGGAGTCCCAACTCACAATTCCAACGATATCAAGCAATATCTTCTACTTGGACATAACTTTAGTTTCTGATGGGAGAAGCGACTAAAGTCACTTGGTTGTTTTTCTTGAAGGTCAGACTAATGTCTTAAGATATAGTCACTTTTTCTTGGTTGTCAAACATAAATAAATATTATTGCATCAGAATCTGAGAAATGAAATTGGAGACAAGGATCTCCTTTTGGTTGGAATAATTTGTGTAGCAGAGGTGACGGTCATTCTTAGCATGTAGGACCATGCAAGAGATAATTCTACTAACTTGAAATTTTTATATCTCTTAGTTGATTGGTTGGCTAGAGAAGTAACATCCTGTATTGTATTTTCAGTTCTAATGGATGACCATAAGGAATCTGAGGCCATCTCGGAGCTAACAAAAGTCATAGCTTTCAAGCCCGACTTACATCTGCTCCATCTTCGAGCAGCCTTTCATGACTCGATGGGTGAGCCTACATCTACCATCCGAGATTGTGAAGCAGCCTTGTGTCTTGACTCAAGCCATGCAGATACACTTGAGCTTTATTCAAAAGCACGACAACGATCTAATGAACAACAATCAACGTGAAAGAGCTGATAATAGCATTGTTCTTCTTCATCAGGATTGTTATTTTGGGAAGTCGGTCACTGGCTCACTTCTGCCTCAATTAAGTTCTTTTAAGGGGTGCACATCATGAATCCATTTGTTTTATGCTTAAAGGAATTCAGATGAGACTTCCAACGACCGCTGTACATGGCAATGACAAAAATCTTAGAAGAAAAGAAGCATCATAAATCAAAATTGTGATGGGAGGAAAATACTGAAGATAAAAACGTGAGGCAAGTTGTAAGTACAAATGCATTCTAACTTGAAATATTAGTGAACTTCATAGTCCAGAATGCTGCTGATTCTGTTTGTGTAACACTGCAAAGATAGGTTCCTTCTATATGTACATTGAACTGCAGCTTGCTATGAATGTCTGGTGCTCTGCTCAGTCGGAGTTTTTCCAATGCACTGAGACTCTCTTGTTAATTTTTCGGTCTCCTTGTGTTCTGAATTCATGCACATAGCTAGATTATGTGTCCCAAGGAGGACGCACTCTAATTTTTTCTTCTTTTTGGAACACTTAAAAAGTTGTACCTTTTACCTTGATAAATCCACGAGACATCCATAGTATCTAACTGCTCAGCAGTTATGGCTCCCTCGACTGCCCACATCAACATTTCATATTAAATACACAAAGTATTAAACAAATTTGTAGCTTGTATTAAGTTTTAGTTGCTATTACAGCATCAATTACCTTAAAAGTTTTACATGAAAGGACAGTCAGAAGAAGAATAGAACAAAGAACCAAACCATCCAAGAAAACTAAATCTCAATGCACTTATGTGTGTTATCATCTTTTTGGAGAGAGACACACACAGTAAGATGGAAAATATGAATGAAAAACTCTCATACAAATTTTATTAATCATATGCCTTTATATAGGCACATAAACCAGAGCAGTAGATTCTTCCTATAGCTAAAGTAGTGGACTCTTACGAAAACTAAGAAACTGAAGCTAATTATTCTAGAAAGCTGTAGCAATAATAGATGCAAATATCCAACACTCCTCCTTGCAGATGCAGCAGTTAACATATAAACTTTGAATGTGTTTCCTACCTTATCAAAAACCTCCAAAGAGCCTCAGTTACACCTCTCTATAGTGTACAGCAACAACAACACAAGTGCAACCTAGGGAGGGTAGGATATACATAGGCCTTATCACTCTATATAGTGTATGCACACTTAAAGCTAGATTACACCAAATATTTTGCAACATATTTCTCCCCTATTTAACCAATTCAAATTTGTTGCAATTGTTCATATCGTCTCAATGATACTTCAGATTGTTTTGAAATACCATGGACTTGTTGATCACTCCAAATATTATTTTGATATGTAAAAATTATGCTCAAGATTGATGATTATTAGAATGAAATATCAAAATGAACAAGCTTGAGATAATCCATATACATGAAGTCATTCTACAATATGAGTAGAAATATGTACCTGAGGTTTGTATTAGTTTTTCTTCACAAAAGGATGGAGTACATTCTTGTATTGAGGATGGTCCCATTCTAAAGTTTTCCATGATTTTTCGTCCATTCTGATAAACTCAAGATCTGGAGGAGCTGATGGCTTCCCATTTCGAAGAGGAAGAATAAACGGAAGTTTCTTCAGCTTACGACATAATGAAACTGTTACACGCTGAATAGAACCACAAGTCATTCTTCCCTTGTATATGCTCTTGAGTTCTGGCAATGCATGTAAATAAAGAATCTGCAACTTTGGTAGAACTACCTCATCGTTGATGCTGTTGCTTTGATCATAAGAAATGATAGGCGGTGATGAGGCAAAGCTCGTGTACTGCTTAACTTGTTCTTCTTCGTCATCTGCTATTATCTCTTCCATTTCCTCGCAAATCCTTACAGTAATTTCTGTCAGATTTAGGAGGTATTGCAGCAGCCACTTAGGGATTAACTTCTTCATTTTATCACAGAACGAAACTTCAAGGCACCGAAGATGGGAAAAGGTTCCAATGGGAGGTAAAGGTTCTCCTAATTCCAACTTACAAAGACCATTGAATTCTTTTAAGCAATGCAAAACCAGTCTCTCAAGAGTTTCGAGTAGGTTGCAAGTAGACATATGTCCCTGATGTCCCATTAAACTACAATTGGATAGCCTAATTAGGAACTCTAGACCATTACATCTACTAATTTTAATTACTCTCAAGTCTTTGGACTGAATCAGAGATGGAATAGCATCTAACAAGCTATTGCCTAAGGTGCGAAAATCACATTCTGAAATAAGTAATTCCTGAATGCTAAGTGGTAGAAGAGTCACATTTCGTGCTTCTTCTTCTATCTGATCATAGCGTAGCATCTCTATGCTGTCTCCAGTGAGAAGAAGATGCCTTAGAATCACCTGCTCACAACAAAAGGTCAAATCATAAGAAAAATGATCACTCTCCAAAATTGGGTTGGAAGAACTTTTCGGATCTAAAGCAATTACAAAGGAACTCGGCTTCCCACAAGGTTGTTGATATTTGACAAATCTATTGAAACTACAAGCATCAACAAACTTCCCATGAAATACCTCTAGTTGTCTCATCCCTAGTAAGTCTTCTATTCTTACGACAAAAGGAATCGAGAGGAATTGAAGATTAGAGAGCTTAGCTAAAATATCTACAGCTGGTTTCTTATATAGTGTCTGAGAAACTCTTTCATCTATTGTCATGTCCAAGCATCTTAATTTAACTAAGCTTTCTAAACCTTGGGGCACTTCCTGGATAATCGTATGGAAAAGGTCCAACTCAATGAGATTCTTGAGATTGTTCAATGGTGGCACAAATCTGAGTCCATAACAACGTCGCAGCAGCAATGCAGAGAGACTTACTAGATTTGACACAGAACTAGGCAGCTGATGTATTGCGGTATAGCTTAAATCCAAAACATGTAGACCAGGCATCAGCACGAAAAAGGGATCTACAACTTGACTCAAACTATGATTTCCTTGCAATAGCATAGTTGTAAGTCTCGGACATAGAGAGGATAAGGGCTGTGAAATCTTGCTTATATCATTATTCATCAGTGAAACCTTGTCTAAGTCCTCTGACCATTCTTGCTCCCCTGGTATTTCACACAATTGTTCTCCCGCTTTCACCATCAAATTAGTTTCATTTCTTGCAATTTGCAATGCCATTTCTCTCACCAAATCATGCATCCTCACACATCGCGATCCATTACCATTCATGACACTTTCTAGTAAGCACGCCCTTTCTAATTTGTTCAATACTGCATAACCTTGGTCAAGTTCTGCTTTCCTGCTGTTCCTTTTGACAAGCAGCTCTTCCACAATGAGAAGGCGAACCAATTCATCTCTCTTAATTTTGTAGTCTTCGGGGTATAAGCAACAATAAAGAAAACACTTTTGTAGTCTTGGATCTCTCAATCGGTTATAACTACACTGGAGAATTGGAAACACCTCATCGTTCATATTCTCCATTTGCATACAAGAGTCTCTGAATTCTTCAAATGCGTCCCTCCACTCAAAAACATCGTTAACTCCTCTCATACTTGCAGCCATAGTTATTATTCCTAGTGGCAATCCATCACATTTCTTTGTCATTTTCTTCGCTATTTCTTCTATTTCCTTTGAGAGATATCTCGAATGACCAAGTGTCTTGACAAATAATTCCCATGATTCTGTCATTGAAAGAGTTTCTACTTTTACTTTCTTCTGGCAGCCAATCTTATCACACACGTCAACCAATCGACTAGTTATGATTAGTTTACCTTCACCAATTTCCAGTGGAATTCCCACTTTTTGTACATCAAAAATGTTCCATACATCATCCAATATGAACACAAAGCTTTTCTTCCTCTTCAAACTCTGGAACAATTTTGCTGTCCTCTTCTTGTCATCATCCTCACTCGAAAGGTCTAGACCGATAGTATTGGCAATGTTTTTTTGAATTTTTGTAATGCTAAAATCTTGTGATACAGTAATCCAATAAACATTACCCGAAAATGTTGATTCTTTGAGGAGATGGTCATGTATATGCATAGCAAGAGTGGTTTTCCCCACACCTCCCATACCATAAATACCAATACTTGAAACTTCATTCAACGATGTTAGCACCTTTCTTAGACTCTTCACAAATGCTTGACCTTTCAAGTTTGTTGTCACCAATGGTTGCATCTTCTCTTCCTTCATATGATACAGAATTCCTTCAGAAAATTTACCTTGGTCTAGGAGATCTTCCACCTCTTTATGAATTTTATCAGCACGATTTGACAAACCTATGCGCGAAAAGCTGGAACTCTGTTGTACCTCTTGCTCAAAGCATTCAAGCTCATGTTCTAGCTTTTGTACACTAATCTGCCAATTTTCAACCTCAGTCTTCTGTCTTTTACTCGAATGAAGTTCTGCATCTTTTACTTCACTCATGACATCCTTCCGTCGACTGATCAACACTTCCATCTTTCTTCTGACGGTTTCTAGTTTTTCCTCGAGTCTCGCATACGGATCCCATACTTTTTCTTTGAGGATTGATAATGCCTCAATCACCATGGTACTAAGAAAGCATAGCCAGAAAGAAAAGAGAGTAATTTACTTCAAACTTAGGTGCTAGAAATTGGTAAATTACTGAATCTGTCTACAATAAGAGATCTATCGAAGCTTAAAATAGATCAAAATTTATGGAGGTAGAGCTTAAGTGTAATCTTTTCAACAGAGACACAGGGGGAGCTAGTATAGTAGGTACAAGTCGACAGAATCCATTAACTTTGACACGAACCTTGTATTTGTATGAAAAAATGCGCAAATAATCTATTCAGAACTCAATAAGCAAAAAGAAGTATGGTTCAAAATCCATAACATAACAATCCTGGCTCCAATTCACAGACATATATAGATAGAGAGAAAAATAGCAAATGGTCAAACAATTAAATGATTATCAATCAAAAGATGATATCTTTAACTGAATACCATTTAGACATAGTCAGAAGGAGCTCTAAAATATTAAGAGGTCCTCAATTATTGTGCCCAAACTAAATTTATATATTGAAATATAGGTCAACTCAATCTACAATACATTGATTGTTTTATGTTACTGATATTAATTTGTTAGAAAGAAAGCTGATATATCAAATAAAGAATGGTCCATGAGATAGAAAACTAATATCAATTTTGTCAACAGTGAATAATTTAAACAAGCTTCTTCCAAAGCATATCACTTGGATGGAGTGTGGCTTTAAAACTGTGAACAGGTACATGTATCAAGTTATTATTTAAGTAATATAATGTACTGATCTGCTCTTTCATGAAGCCTAAAAAAATACTATCGTGACCATGTATAAGAATAAAGATTTTTTCTTTCTTGGGGTGTCAAAATGAGTCAAAGTATAGGTATACCGTCTAACTCATCCAAAATTGTATGAGTTGAGCTCAAGATAATTTGAACTAGGTTCAATCTCTCCCCCTTCAAACCCTAACCTATTTTAAAAGAATTTTCAATTAAATCCAATTTAATCTCCAATTTCAACCCGTTTTTAGACTCTTTATTTACATAGGTGTAATGTATATTCTCATATTAAAGGTATGATCTACTATCTATTTTATATCTTTTAGGTTTTATCTATTTAATTGTAACTTTTGTATTTATTTTCTTGAGTTAGAAATTCAGATTGTGGTTATAAAAGAAAATCATCATCATGTATTATCATAAGTGGGAAGCTCCAAAGTGCAAAATTGGATTACCATTTTACCCTTACACTAAATCAAAGTATTTATAAAACATCTAATTAATTAATCAAATAGTAAATAAAATTTGAACAATCATCTTAAAAAATAAAACAGTAATCCATTAAATATTATTTTAAGTTGTGCATGAATTAATTAAGAGGATTGTTTTATCTTCCGTAGTTATTGTATGTTACTCAGGTTGTGCAAAATTGTAACCTTTCATATTTCAATTCAACTTGTTTTGCAGTAAGTATGTCAATTATTTCAGCGTAAGCCTTTTCACCTCCTACCTTTGATTTAAGCTAAAAAGGTTTCATGTGTTTAGTGAACTTTTGGTTTCCCATTGTCATCGTCGTTTCTCCATACATCTCTAGTAATGATTTAACTGATCCCGTAAAAACTGTTATCAAATTTAATTACTTATTAATAATCTATTATTAAATTGCCAAGTAAATTTGATTAGTGGTGAGCTTATTATATACAAATGGATAAATAATACTCATAACCATCAACATCAACATAAGAAGAAACAATAGATTAAAGTGTCAATTTACCAAGTAAGTTTATTTTTCTATGTTAGTTAATGGAATTCAATAAATTTCTTTTTTTGGCATTTGAAATACTTTTTGTTCAATTAGGAGAAAGAAAATGTGAAAGGTGTGAAGAAAAAGACAAGTTCTCGGAGCTACTAAACGAACATGAAAAAAAGATTCTCCTCTAGGAATTATAAGTTTTGTTTGTTTGGTTTTAGTTTATATGATATTGAAATGCTATGTTACTCGAACTCTTTAAAAATGTCAGTTGGTGTATGTTAGATTCTCCAAAAGTAATGTATTTTTCAAGAATTTGACATGAGTGCGGCATCGAAAGTGAAGAGTCAGCTAATGTACTTATCTTTGTTATTAATTCCAAAGCGATTGTAATGACCTCGAAGATTATTTTTTACTTAATTACTATTTTGCCCCTCCAGAAAGTTGTCTTGGGTCGTATTTGGTCAAGTTTAAAAGTTAGATTTTGAAAATCTTGTAAAAAGTTAGAGTTTTGCAAAAGAAAGAGTTTTCAAATGCTTAAAGTTGAAATTTTTGAGTTTTGCGATCATTTTGAGTTTCGAGTGTCAAAATTCGATTTTGTCGAGTCCATCAGTCCGGAATGTCGAATCTGGTCTAAGAAAATTTGAATAACTGAATTCGAAGTTAAAACAGAAATTTTAGGTCCAAAGTTGCATTTCTAGTTCATTTTGGAGCATAGATTTGACTTTGGTCAATATTCAGAATTAGAGAGCTTGTATCGAAATTTCGTCAGTTCCAGTGGTTCCAGGTGAGGAAGCTATCCCTAGAAATGACTTCTTTACAATTTTTAGAGCTTCTATGAATATTTTGGATTTTTGAGTCCAAAACTAGTTTAAACGATCTTTCTAGGGTTTGGGACCACGGGGGTTCCAGATTCAAATTTTGATGGTTCCATTGAGTCTAGATCGTCGTTTATGGTAGGGTTCCATATATGATTTGTGTTCTCGGGGTTCCAAACGAATTCATGAGGGTCCAACTCTTGTTTTTTATTGAGTTGAGTATTACTGGTGTAGCTGATATCTAGTGCCTCCCATTTGAGCTCCGCATTCGCGGGAGTGGGTTCGCGTTCATGGAGATCTAACTTGGTTGACCTCCGCATTCACGAAACCCCTCTCCGCGTTCGCGGAGGACTGTCATGGGAACCTCCGCGTTCGTGGAGGGTTGGGGGATTTAAGGTTCCGCGTTCGCGGATCCTTCTCCGCGTTCGCAGAGTACACCGATGCCTGAAACAGTGTTGTCTTTCAAAATACGGGATTTAAGCTCTTTTCTCCATTTTTGACTTTCTAAGTTTTGTTTTAATAGGAAATTTTTAAGGTTTTCAAGGCAAAGTGATTGGGTAACTATTTTTTCACCTATTCCATTGATTTATATTGATTAATATGTTTTTAACTTCTAATTTTGAATTTTAATGGTGGAATTTGGAGATTTTAGGAATAGAGTTTTCTAAACTTGAATCGTTGATTCCTTCCTCATCTTAACTCCATTTTCGAAATCATTTTCACCGTTGGGTTCCTTATTACGTGGAGAATATTTTCATATATTATTTTTCATATTCCGATAACATTTTTCGGCATAAAATTTTTGATCATTTTACATTTTTCTTCGAATTGAATAATTTTGTGTTATTAGATTCGTTATGTAATTGTGATGCCATATTTGAATAGATTGTGGTGATTTGGAGCAATGAAAGAGGGGGAAGGCGGTGATTTTGACTTGATTTGAGGCAAGTGGACTTCGGACTTCTAACCTTTTGTTTAAGTATAAATGAACCTTGTATACTCTTATTTGTATAGAATTGAGTACTTTGGGGGTAGAATTATATCATCATAGGCTTGATCATGATATATGGGATAGAGGAATTGTTCATACGGTGGTATATTGACTATCAATTAATTGTGTATTTGTGACTTATGTGATTATATGAATCATTTGATATTGATAGCGAGATGGTGATTATATTATGATATGATGGAAATACATGTATATATGGAGAATGTGGTGATATTGGGACACTTGAGCATTAATAGGTTTTTATTATTGAGCCGCATGTTTCATATGGATATCTTGCATATTTCATCTTCATAAGGATGATTAATTGTCATTATGATGATCTATTGTTGAGGAAAGCCGAAGGAAAATGGTTCCGGCTAGAAAAAGAAAGAAAATGAAAAGTCAAAGGACAATAGTTTTGGCTAGATATGAAAGTTATTGTCGAAGGAAAATGATTGTGGCGGATACATGGTCCATGTGTGGCCCCCAAGGGTTCTGACTGAGGCAGACAACCATATTTGATTAGCGAATGTGTATTGTAAGACAGACATGCATCACAATATTTGACATTGCATTACATTATACTCATTTCATGACATCCACTCCATCTCATTTCATATCTGGTTGTTACTGTTATGTATAGTGTATGAGCTTGTATCCTTATCATATTTTTTATTTCGATAAAGGAATTGGACCTATTTATATATGTTTGGGTATTGATGTGCTATACCAGATGATGAGGATACCTATATTACTATGACCTATATATTATACTGTGCTGGAACTTTTTTGAGTGGAGATATGTAGTTTGGCGGATTGTGGTTAAAATTTAAGGAGTTAGTTGTGTTCTTCATTGCTTTACCTTAGGTTAGTTCCGTTTTACTGAGTATCCTGTTGTTTGGTGCTCACCCCTTGTTACATTTTTATAGGTTGTGAGCCTAATCCATCTTGTTAGGTTTCTCCTTCTAGGATTGAGCTTTCGGATATTCCTTGAGGTTGTTTTCGCCAAAAATGGTCTTTCGAGAAAAATCAATTAATATCAAAGAAAAATCAATTTTTTCTCAAAAAATAAAAGAAAAGAGTCGCCACTTAATTTTTAGAGGAAAAATCAAGAAAACCGTTAAAAATGATTTTAAAAGATTAAAACAGAAAAATCTTTTGAAAATCCCAAAGAAATG
>JBCEWC010001401.1:0-41526 GCA_038996855.1 Solanum aculeatissimum
TTTGGTCCAAAAATCTAACGGAGGGTATAAGTGGTCTATTTTGCATAGTTCAGGGGCAATTTTGACCCTTTTCCGTTCTCATTTTTAATAAGTTTATTTAACCATATAAAGTTGTTTGAAATGTTTTTTTACTATTTCTTTTCTTTTTACTACTTGTTTTTTTCTTTTTTAGATTTGAAGGGCTTTTTGGTCATTATTGTTACATTAGTTACTCCCTCCGTTTTAAAAAGAATGACCTACTTTTTTGTTTGGTCTATTTTCGAAAAGAATGACCTCTTTCCTTTTTATAATACTTTAATCTCAACTTTTCACATGACAAGTTTAAGGCTACAAAATAATAGGATGTTTTGGTACATTTGACATAACTTTAATTTGCGATCACAAGATTAAAAAAATCTTTATTTTCTTAACTCCGCGCCAAGTCAAACTAGATCGTTTTTTTTTTAAAACAGAGGAAGCAAAAAGTTGTGAAAGTTGCACTTGATTTTATCATGCGCAAGAAAAAAATCATTGCTTTGTAAGTTTTATGTTGACGTTTGTCATGAAAAAAAAAAGACCTTTATTTGTAATTTTTAAAGTTGGTATTATTTTTTTATATAAGTTTTGCGATGAAAATTCAAGATTTGAATGTGTGTTTTTTAAACAAAAATATGAAATATCGTTTAAACATATAACTATATTTGATTTTTTTATAGTTAAAAGTTGATTCTTTATATAAAGTAAAAAAATTAAAATAAATAATCATGACCAACAATTAAAATGTGAGCATTTTCACATATTTGTTAAGACAACGATTTTATTCTTAACGTGAAACTTTTCCAATGCGATACTAGGGGTGGCAATTGGACGGGTTGGGTCAAATTTGAGCGGGTTATAATGGGTCAAGACAACAAACGAGTCAAGACTCAACCCAACCCAAATTGCTCAGGTCAAAATGGGTTGGGTCAAAACGGGTTGAGTAACGAGTTATAGAGCGGATCAAGACCCAACCCGACCCAAGTTTTACTAAGTTTTACTTATCTTTTTCAATATTTTAGTACCTAATTAAATTATGTTTTTCTTTATTATGGCTATATACAACATATCAAATTAAGCAAGATCTCTCTCGAGTCAATTCAGGTTGCATATCAATCCAATTCTAAATAGGTGGGTTGAGATGGATTGAGCTAATAAACATGTGAATTATTAACCCGCCCAAACTTCAATGGATTGAACGGGTTGACCTTAATTTTGCCACCCCTGACGAATATTGATATGTCAACATTAAAGTCCCATAATTAATAACAATATCCATTTTCATATTGAATGAGAATCTTAGACCACAATGCCTGACATTATTGTATATATGATAATTAAAAAAAAGTTAGGTTTTGGGTATTTTCTTGCTTACGATCAAACAAAAAATATTGTCGTTAGAGATGAACATAAATCACCAAAAATTGAATAATCAAATCGAACTAATTTTTTTCAATCGAACTATAATTTACCATACTAAAGTTTGATTGCTATACTGAACTAAACTTTGAAAGTTTGATCATCTTCTTTTCATTATCGAAATAAATTTTTGATCATACTGATGAATTCTTAGTGATTTAGATCTCTTGATTGAGCTACGCTAATATATTCATAATACTCGGACTTGATAGTGAAGATCTCATCTCTGCATGTGATTTCTCTAAAAGCTAACATGTCAAACATGGGACAAATTATAAATATTTTTTTTCCTTTAATACATAATTACAAAATTATCGTATTGAAGTTTGACTTATCAAATGAAAATTCCATATTTAGTATTTACTATTTTCAATTATCATTTTCAAATTTTAGAAATATCAAATCGAATAACAAACACCCACTCCAAATAATGAATTGTTAGTGATTTAGATCTCTTGCTTGAGCTACGTTGATATATTCATAATACTCAGACTTTGATAGTGAAAATCTCATCTCTACAAACGATTTCTTCGGACTTTACTTGTGAGATTTCACTCAATATATTGTTGGTGTCATTTGATTCAATTTTGTGAACACCCTACCCTTCATTATTGGTCTAATTTATTAGTAGCAGTACATGACAAAAAGATCTTATTAGGATCTTTGAAATTTTCTCTTTTTAATCATAAATTTGAGTCAAAAAGATGACAGTAGAAAGTGTAGGGACCATATAGTCTTCTTCTTCTTCTTTATTTTTTTCTCTTTTTGTCCATTCAGATATCGACAAGATTCATCACTCAAAGCTCATTCACTCCAATTTCAGTTTTTCTCAGAGGAAGAGACACACCCACAAGCCTAAAATTATCATTTATGGAGTATGAGAGAATTGACAAGAGAAATTTACAGGTATAAATAACTTTTTTTGAGCTTGAAAATCTTGTAGAATCAGTAACAATGGAGTACAAACACTGATTAGTTGTTGATTTGGTTCTTTACTGGCTTTGTGATCTGGATTTTTCGTTTTTGTTTTTTGCCCTTTTGATGACTACAATACAAAAATCAAGGTTTGGGGCTGAGGGTGTTTATCATCTTAGCAACCCCATTTGTGATCTGGATTGATAGGAAAAAGTTTTGTTTTTTAATCTTTCCCCAATGTGGGGTTTCAATTTTCAATGAAAAATTGAGATTGTGAGCTTGAGAATCTTGAAGAGTGAGTGACAATGGAGTAAGAGTACAAACACTGATGCATTGTGTACTGCTTAGTTGTTAATTTGCTTCTTTACTCAGCTTTGTGATCTGGGTTCTTTGTTTTTGTTTTACCCCTCCATAAAAGCTCCGACCTTTTTGCTCTTTGGTGACTCGAACCCACAAACCTTTGGGTTAGAGGTGAAAGGTGCTTATCATTTGTGTGATCTAGGTTGAAAGCAAAAAGTTTTGTTTTTTTGTCTTTCCACAATGTGGGGTGTAAATTTTCAAGGCAAAATTGATATTGTGAGCTTGAGAATCTTACTGAGTCAGTGATAATGGAGTAGGCTACAAATGTACTGTTTTGTTGTTAATTTGGTTCTTTATTCACTTTGTGATCCAGGTTGAAAGCAAAATTTTCACTTTTTCTCTTTCCCCAATGTATGCTTTAGTTTTCAAGGCAAAAAAAGAGTAGAGACAATGATGCATTGATATTTCGTTTTCATCAGAATTGAGCTTTTCCTACTTTAGTTGTTGTTGGTTTTGTTTGTTTTTTTCTACTTGTTGCATTATTCTCCTTTTGGTTGAAAAAGGAATCAACTTTTGATCTATTGAATCTGCACATAGTTATACAGAGCTATCACTTTCTATGTAAATCTCATTTCTTATTTTAGGAAATTAAGCTTTATTTCCCTTCCCATTTTGTTTGTTTTGTTATAGCTGTCTCCTAGGAAGCTGAGGTCTATGTTACTGGGAGCAGAAAAGAAGAGGAAACAAGAAGGAAGGGATGATGTAGTAGAAGATCAAGAGCTTGAATCTGCTACTGTGTCCTTGAGGTCCCATTTGCCTGAGATCCATGACTCTGGTATAGTAATGT
This sequence comes from Solanum aculeatissimum, assembly GCA_038996855.1. Taxonomy (NCBI): domain Eukaryota; kingdom Viridiplantae; phylum Streptophyta; class Magnoliopsida; order Solanales; family Solanaceae; genus Solanum; species Solanum aculeatissimum. Next base: position 3,497 of record JBCEWC010001401.1, read on the forward strand.
GTTGACGTTTTTTATATTACGCTATGAGGTTTTCTACTTAGGGTAATACCTTTATTTCTTGCTTTAGTGCTTACCTTTTCAAAGTTAGACTGATTTTCCTGAATATCAACTTCTTCCAGCATGGTCTGTTATTGGCTTGTTTACTCACTATGTTAGTTTGAATGCAAGTACTTGTTTTTTGCTTGCCAGGTTGTAATTTGGAGAATTGCAAAGATGTAAATGTTGTAAGTGTTGTTCCTGAGAGTTTGACTTCCTTAGCGGTTGATTCGTCAATGTCATTGGAGATGATTAATGACATGAGAATCAAAGATCAATCTTTGGTTAGTACAAGAATTAGCTCTCAAGAGGACAGTATTTTGGACTGTGATAGTGGAATCGATAGTCTTGGTACTGTATCTCCCCTCTTTGAATTTCAAAAGGCTGAGCGGGCTGCTCAGAGAGTGCCCCTAGCTCATTTCTCAAAACCTGCCCCTTCCAAATGGGATGATGCACAAAAATGGATAGCAAGCCCAACTTCTAACAGGCCAAAGATTGGGCAGAGCAGTCAAGTTGTTGGATCTCGCAAGACCAGTCATTCTGGGTATGGCTATCGGCAACAATCTACAAAGGTTGTAGTTGAAGTAACTGATCAAAATTTGGTTCCGTATGAGGATCCTGTCGACACAAAACAGATAGACTCAGGCCAACCAAAGGACAGCGGAGTTCAGAAGTTCGTGAGTTGGGAGGCTGAGCCACACCCAATTGCTGAATCATATGTTAAGCCAGTGCTCATGATTGAAAAATCCATTGGACAATCAGCAAGTAAGGCTAATTTTGATGCTCCATGCCCTATCAACCCAACACCTTGCACTGTAGCTTTTAAATTGCTTTACATGCGACTTGAAAAGATTTCTGTCTACTCTTGGATATAAATTGAGTCCAAAAATGAGAAATAGTAGTATTGCTAATCTCAGTGCAGTTTTTATAAAGATACTGTTATCATTTCTAGTTTGCATTCTTATTGTGTGAAGCATGTTCTATTTAGAGGTTGCACAATTATATTCGATAGTTGTCTCATTTGACATATTGTATGTTGTTGTTGTTGTTTTCTCATTTGGCATCCAATTTTTAATGCTTGGCTTCCTCCATGCGCTCAAGAGACATTTGTGTTCACTTAACGGGATGTTGCACAGAATATTGTTTAGTCTAATAATTGTTGAGAATATCAAAACAGATATGCCTTAATAACATTCCTTCTGAGCAGAGGGTCTATCAGGAAAAACCTCTCTACCCTACAAAGGTGGGGGTAAGGTTTGTGTACATCCTACCCTCCCCAAACCCACTTGTGGGATCGCACTGGGTATGTTGTTGTTTATCAAAACAAATATAGATACTTGGAGTACTGATAAAAAAATATATTGATACTTGAAGCATTCAAATGTTCTAGAGTAACTGAAATCTGATTGAAAATGTAAAGCCTATGATTTAGATTTTTACGTTCAATGGTTGACAGCAAGGTGGTACACGGAAGATTAAGCTGGCATCACAGCTGAACATTTCTAGAAGTGCTAGTACACCTCCTTATAGCTGCATAGTTTTGCTTTTCATTATTATAGTCTTCACATTAGGCTGACTCACATTTATTTTTTAAGTTCTTTACATTAGGCAAATTTATTTCTTCATTGAACTGTATTCCTCTTTTATCAAAATTTACTTCTCTTTTTACTCAGCATTGCATGATTAAACATATCTATCAATGTAATCAAGTAGTAATTATCAAAGGGAAGTATCTTTTAAGGAAAGTAGATAATATTAGGTGTCCGAAAAAGAGCATGACAAAATCTATTGGGGAGGCATAATATGTATCATTTAGTAAACGTCTTTGCAGTTTGCACTAATTCTTAATGTTACTAAAAAGTCTGGAGTTGCATGGAGTCTTCATACTCTCAGTAATTGGAAAATGTATGTAACTTTTGGACTTTTGGATCCTGACTTCTATCATTGTGGGAATAGAAACTGCTCATTTTTGTATTGATCATCAGTTTATATTTCCTAAGTTATGCCATCTCACTGAAATATTGGGAAATATGTTTTTTCTCCTTATTCTAGCTCACTTCAACTTCCTTTGGCGCTTTCAATAACTATGAGCCTTCTAGACAACAAAACCATCATGATTTTCTTACATATGATTGTACTAGATTTAGTTGGTATCTTCTTGCAATTATGCTTCAATAACTTCTCTTTTGAGCTAAGGGTCTATCGAAACAGTCTTCCTACCCCACAATGGTCGGGATAAGATTTGCGTACATCCTACTCTCCCTGACCCCATTTGTGGGATTGCACTGGGTATATTGATGTTGTTGTATGAAACTATAAGATCTTTCATTAGGGGGGAATGGCAAGAGACTCTTGTAATAACTAAAAATTGTGGATGTGTTGGAGCACTGTAAGGTCTTATAAGTACTGAATTGATTACTAAGGGATCGGCCGATAGCTGGGTAAGAAATAAGTTATTCATGTATTAATTTTCATATAACTTATATGATGTTTGGTAAGTAGATAGGAAATAGTTATTCATGTATAAATTATTACGACATTTAGTTGACAATTTAGAAACCCACAGAACTAATACTTATATAAGTTATGAGAGAATCTATGTAAGACAGTGGGCAAGCCTGGTGCATTAAAGCTCCCGCTATGCGCAGGGTCTGGGGAAGGGCTCTAGTATAAGGATCTATTATACGCAGTCTTACCTTGCATTTCTGCCAAAGGTTATTTCCAAGGATTGAACCTGTGACTGCCTAATCACATGGCAACAACTTCACCAGTTACTCCAAAGCTCCCTTTCAATCTATTTAGGGGTGTGTGTTTGGTTTTTCGATCTGGTTTTGTATTATTTGATTTCAGTTTTTAAATTTTTGGTATTGAAAATGTGTAACCCAATTCGAACCAAAGTAAATTTGGTTTGGTTTTTCTCTTTTCGATACATTTTGCCCTCCCCAGACCCCATTTGTGGGATTCCACTGGGTATGTTGTTGTTATTTGTTGTTGGTTTGGCTTTCTTCTCTTCGGTTATTCGGTCATATCAATAAATAATAACATAATCAAAGTTATATTTGCAAGTTGAAAAAACTATATATACAAGGAGAAATAATAATACTGAATCTCTTAAAATGTATTTTCTTATATAAACCCCAAGTAAAGCTTTAAACACAATGCTTAATATATCAATAGACGTCCAAACATAAAATATTAACTTAATCATAATGAAAGGCAATAACTAAAAAGGGACGAAAGTGGTTTAACTCTAACTTTAATTCTAAACCTAAATATTACATATGTAATTAATAATATATATATATTTGATATATACATACATAAAGTAATTTGATTATTTTGGTTTCTCGGTTTTTATTTTTCTAAATTCTAAACCAAATCGGGAAAACAAAAAAAAGTAAATTCTTAATCCGAAACCATAGCAAAAAACCAATCCAAATTAAAATTTGGTTCAGTTTTGATTGGTTTTTTAGTTTAATCCATATAGTGCACAACCTCAAATCTACGTATTATTTTATGTAAGATAGAAGGTGGAATAACTAATACATAATTAACTAATACCTATATAACATAATACATAGATTCACTCATAACTAATCTATATTACGAATACCTGCATAAATCTAATCAGCTATCAAATGACCTTGAAGTTCTACAACTTGATAGACTTATTGAACTCTATGAATACAAAATGTTATTTGTTTCATGAAATCTTTTATCAAAAAATGAGGTTGTCATCCTAATTATATACGAGATGTAGTCATCACATGGATGATGATGTTCTTTTGTCTGATAGTTGGTCCAATTTCTCTCTTTTATTCCTTCATTATATCATAATATCAAAACTACAATAAATACTATTAGTTCAGGCGGTTAATCCTTCTACTCCTAATTCAACATCCTAGGAACATTAAAAACTACAATAAGTACTACTTTTATTCCCATAAATTCTATTACAATAGATTTGGTTCCTTTAAATATCAATAATCAAAAGACCCATATGATCTCATCTCTGACAAAAGCGAACAACCTCTTCTCTATCCTCTCAATCATCCATGATTCCAAAGGAAACGAACTTCACTTTCCCACCAATTCTCTCAATACCAGTGGACAATTTGGCTACGTGGGCAACCCCCATCTGTATGACGCCGCTAGTACCCAACATCAACTGATCATCTTGGGTCGAAATGGGTCTCCAAGGCCACTCTCTAACCTGCATGTCTTGATGGAGAATCAAGAAGTAATGCTAGTGATACAAAATCCTTTCGCCAAAGCTCAAATTTTGTCGGAGAGTCATGGAGACTTACAACAACCATCTATGCATGTCGACAATCCTTTAGCGACAATTGAACTGCCTACTCCTAGGTTACAATTCTTCCATATTTCAACATGAGAGACACCTATATACACTTCCATGCCTCATCAGATGAGTTTGAGGCATGAAAGTGTACATAGGCATCTCCTATGTTGGAATATTGAAGAATGGTAACTGTAGGAGTAGATAGTTCAATTGTGGCTGGAGGATTGTCGACATCCATAGATGGCTATTGTACGTCTCCGACACAATTTGAGCCTTGACGAAAGGATTTTGTATCACTAGCATTACTTCTTGATTCTCCATCAAGACATACAGTGTTAGAGAGTGACCTTGGAGACTCATTTCTACCCAAGATGATGGGTACTGGTAATGTCATGTAGATGAGGGTGGCCCCTGTAGCCAATTCGTCCACTAGTATTAAGGGAATTGGTGGGAAAGTAAAGTTTGTCTGATTTGAATTCATGGTTGATTGAGTGGGTAGAGTAGACATTTTTCGCTTTTGTCGACGATGAGATTCTATGAGTCTTCTGGTCATTGATATTTGAAGGAGGCAAATCTATTGGAATAGAAGTAGTATTTATTGTAATTTTTAATAATCTTGGATGGTGGAACTAGGAGTAGAAGGATTAACCACGAGAAGTTGAAATTTCTATTTAAAAATGACAGATAAATGCAGAACTTGGGAAGGAAACAGCATAAGTATATGTTTGGATTGGCTTATTTTAGGTGCTTTGAAGCAGTTTTGAAGTGGGTAAAAGCAAAAAGTGCTTATAAGGACTTTTTTAAGATAATATAAGTTAGAAATCCTAACTTATGGCTTATCAGCCAATCCAAACAGGCTCTAAGACCCTATTTGGATTGACTTTTAGCTTATGTTGGAAGTTCTAACTTATTGCCTTTGGCTTCATTTTGTTATTTTGGCTTAAAAACATGTGCTTATAAGCATTTTTTTTTTTTTTGTTTTACCCAAATACTTCAAATTATTTAAAAGCTATTTTGACTACCTAAAATAAGCCAATCCATACAGGCTCTGTAGTTTGTTCCTGTGGACACACTTCTACATTTGCTCAAAACAGAGAAGAGGATGGATCTATTACATGACCTTATTCATGATAGGTAACATTGGGATTTCTAATCTCTTCTTAAGTTCCAGCAAATTCTTTCGATGAATTTCCTGTATCAATTCCATTTTCTAGATTCTTGCTGAAACTAGATTGGATTGATGTACTAAATTTTAAGATGTGATGTGCTCTTCTAGTAGATTGTAGCTGATAAATCGAAATGTGAAGTATCTGTCTCAGAGTCAAAATGGATGTTTATGAGGCCTAGTTATATGGATGTTCTTGTATGGAAACTTGTACACATGCCCAAAACACAGATAAGATGTTACTCATATGAGTGTGCAGATTAATTATATACTTCTATACACCAACTGTAATAGATGGATGGATAGAGAGATATAATATTTACTATAAGCTGGGAACTTGAGCTTTACGGTGCCTTTACGTCGTGCTTGATTCATGATCGTCCACAGTAAATTGTTGAAATATGATAAACTTTTGGATGCAAGATGATAAACGATTGTAGATTTTTGCAGTAAATCTGAGCCGTCATGATTCGTCTGTTTCTATGCATAGTGCAACTGTTATCCCCCCACCATCGACTGCAAGGTCAGTCTCGATGAGAGATATGGGCACGGAAATGACTCCAATTGCAAGCCAGGAACCTTCCAGGACAGGGACACCTGCGAGAGCAACAACACCAACTCGCAGCCCAACTTCTTCTCGGCCATCAACTCCAGGAGGTGCACCAGTTGCCTCTCCTTTTCGTCCATCAAATGATAATTTGGATGCTCGCAGAAATGAGTTTTCTGACCAGGAATTACAGATGAAAACTCGTAGAGAAATCATGGCACTTGGAACTAAACTTGGTAAGATGAATATAGCCGCCTGGGCTAGCAAAGATGGTGAGGATAGAAATGCATCCAGCTTGCTGGAAACTGATAGGCAAGACCAACCAAATACAACTGTCACTGAGGCACGTGCAGCTGCTTGGGAGGATGCAGAGAAAGCGAAGTATTTGGCCAGGTAATTTCCAGGAAATTAGAAATCTTATTTTAGTTCTTGAGCCTTTTGATTGAGGTTTAGAATATTAGCTTCAACTTTGTAGTTATATATATATATATAAAAAAAAAGATTTGCTAGCTTATTCAACTTTATAGCTATCCCTAAGATGCTTGTCAGCCTCCACTGCACTTCATTCTTTATGGCGATGGGTACTCTTTATTTATGCTTTGGAGCATGATCTAATGAAAGCTTACTTATCTAAAGAGAAAAACTAGAAACCAACTGTTAGTTGATCAATGCCAATTCTCAATAGAAAGCTTATGCAGGTTTTCAATTAAATTGCTTCTTTCAATTTGCTATGTAGTGTATGACTTGGTTATCTTTCTCCAGGTTTAAACGAGAAGAAATCAAGATACAAGCATGGGAAAATCATCAACAAGCAAAGACAGAAGCTGAGATGAGGAAAATTGAGGTAATTATCTTTTACGCGATCAAGTATCAAGCTTCTAGTTCAGCCATCTACATAGTACAAAATTCACTTCTAAAGTTGTTGTTTGTATTGAGAAATAAAATTAGACCTGCTGCTCTTCACATCCTCTTTACGTAATTCTTTTGGATAAGTAGTTCTCCCTTTGTCCCAATTTATGTGACACTATTCGACTAGGCGCACAGTTTAAGAAAGAAAGTAAGACTTTTGAAACTTGTGGGTCTAAAAAAAACCTTAGACATTCGTGTGACTATAAATTATTTCATTAAGGGTTAAAGAGGAATTTTAAAGTTAAGTTGTTTCTAATTATAGAAAAATGACCTTCTTTTTTTAACAAACTAAGAAGAAAAGTGTGCCTCATAAAGCCGAAGAGACTTTTCACAAAAGAGGAATTTTAAAGTTAAGTTGTTTCTAATTATAGAAAAATGACATTCTTTTTTGAACGAACTAAGAAGAAAAGTGTGCCTCATAAAGCCGAAGAGACTTTTCACAAACTGAACATTTTTGGCTTTCAGGTGGAGGTAGAAAAGATGAAGGCACGAGCACAAGAAAAGCTAATGAACAAGCTAGCTGCTGTGAGGCACAAAGCTGAAGAGAGACTGGCAGCAGCAGAAGCCAGGAGAAACAAACATGCTGTAAAAGTAGAGGAGCAAGCTGAATACATTCGTAAAACTGGTCGTTTACCACGCTCATTCTCCTGCTGCCGCTGGTGCTTCTGAAGAGCTACAAATCACTATAAAATGCTCTGTATATTTGTGCTTTTTGACTAGCTCTAGTATTGTGAAGATGGACACTGGTATTGTGTATGATTGAAGCTCTTTGTACAAACTCAACTGGTTGGCCAATTCACATGTAATTGTTTATCAATGGGAGTGAAGTTCAGGCATTCTACTATGGCCAATTGTGATTTGATTAATGAAGGTTTCCTCCAAGCTTATTAATTCAAAGTTCTTGTCCATGAATTTAGTAGTCGCGTAGTCTCTTATTTTGTGATCTGTTGGCCTGATTTACTTCGTATTTTGTTGTCATATTTTGTTGATACCTTGCTTCGATGACTTCACTTTTGAACCAAGGGTTCAGCAGAAATAACCTCTCTACTTCACAAAGGAAGGGATACCTCTCTACTTTAGAAATAAATGAGGGTTGGACCCTTCCTCGGACCCTGCGCATAGTGAGAGCTTTAGTACATCAGGCTTGTCCTTTTAATTAGTTACAACCAAAAATGGATGGTGACTTGTCCTAAGTTATAAAAAAGAAATATTGCCTGATCCTTCTGCACTTTTGGCCCTATTTTGTGCTGGCCTTTAATTTATACCCCTCATAACAAATAATTTTATGAGGGGTCGTTTGCATTAAACTTAAGTTCGATTGCTAAAGGACAAAAATTGAAGACCAACACACCTAAAGGACAAAATGTGCAATTTTATAGATGGAGAATGAACTTTGACAATGTGTATTATAGTTCCCACCGGGTATGTTGTTGTTGTAATGTGTATTATAGTTCCATTTACTATTGGCTTAATAATGAGTAGGCTTCATTTAGAGCCCAATCCCTACTTTCCTGGCCAGAATTTAAGTCTGGTATCCTTTTTAAGGATTGTTTTTAGTTTTTGTTTCCATTTAAAACCTTTTTTAAAGATTTTGTGGCTAAAAAGTAAAAAAGATATATCGAAAGTTTTGATGATTCAATAATCTTATTATTTCAATCCGAAGTTCTTAGTTACTTTGATTGGATGAGTCCTAGTGAGGGAATAATTAAGTCATAATTCATTGGTTGATTGTATCATTTAACCATTTCTTTTTTTGGTAAGAGGAATTTATCATGAATCCACTGATTTCTGCTGCTTCTGTTATTGCTGCTGGATTGGCTGTAGGGCTTGCTTCTGTTGAACCTGGAGTTGGTCAAGGGACTGCTGTAGGTCAAGCTGTAGAGGGTATCGCGAGACAGCCTGAGGCAGAGGGAAAAATACGAGATACGCTATTGCTTAGTCTAGCTTTTATGGAAGCTTTAACAACTTATATTTTTGTAAATAAAGACCATCTTTGTGCAACTACTTAAATGATACATCAGAATTTGTGTAGAAGTTGTGATAGAATTTATGTTAATGTCCTCATGATCCACCAAGACTTGTGGCAAGGCAAATATTTGCCACATCCATCAAAACTCAAAACTTCTGATGATCTGACATGCCAGAACTTGCAATCAACTTTTAGACCTGCAAGCTATTTCTGCATAAAATTGGGTCAAATCTTAATAGCAGGACTAAACAACCTATTTGTCCAAATCACCAGTCATTATGCAAGGGAAATTCCAACAAAGCTAAACTTATCCAGCAACTGTAGGAGAGGATATAGCAAAAGCTGCAAAGGCACTTTTTGATTAACTCTCTAAAAAGTTACATACAGTCTTGACCCTTTTGGGCAAACCTAAACCCCCCAGCAACTAACTGGTGGAAAATTATCCATCCAATCAGAGAGTTTAAATACATGAGAAGAAAAGTTTCTAATAGTACAAAGGGCAAGAAAAAAAAAACTTTGTTTGCCTACTTAAATCTCTGCTCATTGAACCTAAAAAGAGCTCATAGATGTATACAAACAAATACAGCTAGAGCAAAATCTCCTGAGTCCTGATGTTTATTAGTGAACAACGCCCAACTTCTTTGCAAAGTCGTCCTCATCATCTTCCAAGAATTCATCATCAGGGTCACCTTCGTCGAAGTTGTAATCTTCACCTTCAGCCGGCTCATAATCATCATGATGTCCATCTCTCTGATCATAGCCTTTGTGGTCTTGGGTGTCTGCTCTTTCCACGACCATCTCTTCTTCAGCTTCAACTTCATTTTCACTGTGGTGCAGAGGAGGTTGGTGATCCGCTGATTTTGATACAGGTTTAGATTCTTCCTTCTTAATAGGATGGTCATCAGACCCATTCTTGGTGACAGCGGAAGGAAAATTCACATTCCCTGCAGTCATGGAAGTCCTCTCCGTCTGGTGTTCTTTTTCATGTTGATCATCTTCACTCCCACCAGACAAAATACCACCTTCACCCCCTCTTTTCCTCTTCAGAATCTCTTTAAAAGGCATTGGTCCTTCAAATGATAGATCCTCCCCGCTATCAAGCTTTTGGAACTTCCGTTTTCCCAGGGGCTGTTGCTCATTGCTCTCAACAGTTTTCCTACCTTTAAGTTCTGCAAGACTTTTAGGACGCATGAAGTCAGAATTATTGGCATTTATTATATCTCTTCTTACACGAGGAACTCTATTGTTTCTGCCATCGTTATTGAGATCCTCTTGCACTCTTCCCTTTATTCTGTCTCGAGGTCTTCCTTGGTAAGAGTACGGCTGTGGCCTTTCTGAAGACAATCTACCATGGTCTCTAGCCCTATCTAATCGTAATTCAGCCCCATCAGCTGGAGAAGATGACCGAACTGGAAGCTTTATTCTTCCTCGAAGGCGACCACTGAGAGAACTATTATGTGAAGGCAAATAGTGAGCATCCCTCCTAGAGTTCTTGTTGCTTCGGTCTTCAACATGATTTTCGCTTGAAAAGTCATGACCAATAACAGATTTCAAACCATTAGCCCTCCTATGCTTCGATAACCGATGTCTCAGATCTGACATTTCAACATTTTCAGGGCTTGCTGCTGTACCATAGCGTCTACTTTCAAGAAGAGCTGATCCCCCTGGTATTCTCTTAGAAGAAGCTATATGCTGCTCCCAAGCATAGTGACCCTGAAGCCTGTCATACGAGTCATATCCACGCAGATCACGATACATATCTCGGTCAATATCTGCCACTGAATCATAATCAGCAGAATCTCCCATTTCATATTCATTTCTCCCCCCATTCTCCCTTCTTCCACCATAATGATCTTCATCATGATAATAATCTGAACCTCTGAGCTCATCGTCCACAAGAACATCAAAACCAGGAGAAGGTTCCCTTGAAATTTCATCATCCTTGTATTGCATACTGCTGTGATCATCAATCCCAATGGGCTGCTGCATTCTGTTGGGGGCACTGAGAGGATTGCCATTGGTTGGAGGAGCACTTGTTGGCTTGTACCTGGAATGCTCTCTGTTTATGACAGAATTTGGTGCCAGTACCTTCTCATCAAAGGCATTATCTTTCTTGGTCGGATGATTTTCCAGTTTTCTCACAGGTTTAGATAGTTCACCAGGCTTCAGTGTATTTGTTTGTGAAAGTTTTGTGCCTTGCACAGACTTTTCAACCCCACCAAATGCCTTATTAACAGTTGAAGTTTCACTAGAGGCAGTAGACACTGGAGGTTGTGTAGGTTTGTTAGAAACAAAGCTTGGTGCATGCATGAATGCACACTTATCACCTTTTCGACAAATCCCTTGCTGGAAAAATATGCAGGGCACGGCTTGTTTACTAGAAGCATATGGAACCTGTGGCATAGGTGGAATAGATACCATGGGAGCAACAGAATATCCCATAGCAGCTGGAACTTGAGCTTCCAGAAACCCATCAAGAGGCTGTAGGGAAAAGGTTAATAGTCAATGATTGACTAACTAGCAAATACAGAGCAATATACATCTGCTAGTAAAAGTTGAAACTTTATATGTACATGACGACAAGGATCTTTGCATATTTACAACGGAGATGATAAGAAACTAGAGCAGTTTGAGAAAGAAATAACTCACAGGGTGCCGGAATGCACATTTTGGGTTTAAGCAGTTTCCATTCAACCAGTACCAGCAATCCCTTGGATTAAGCCGAGCTACGTCACTATGGCGGTACTCACACTCGCTTCCCTGTTAACAAAACAACTATAGCATCAATACAAATACATCTAGATCCATAGATGTAAATTATTTCACTAAGGCTCATTTGGTTGAAAAGCACAGATGTAATATTGGAAATAATAGTCCTGGATTATTAAGTGCGTCTTATTTTGATGAGCGTTTGGTTCACTATCAAAATTGCCAACTTTAAACTTGCTTCAATATTGACTAAACCCAGTTTGATAAAACCATCAAAAAGTGACAGAAACAAGACAAATTCATGTTAAAAGAAACAATCAAGCTGATAATACCTTAGCAGAAACCTAAACATTCCAGCAGAAGGTCAATCATTCCATGTAATAGATGGTTTTAGGGCCACACAAGCAACAACAACAACATCATACCCAATGTAATTCCACAAGTGGGCTTCCAGAAATAGAGAGACCATTTCCGATAGACCCTCAGCAACCACACAAGCATCACAGAATTGAAAATGAAGAGCTAAGCCAGTAACTTGAAAAAGAATCAATAGTTTGCCCCAAAGGCCAAAACCAGGACAAGCTTCAGAATGTTCTTACTGTCAGAACTATAGGTATATACCTTAAAACCTTTATCATGTCAAGATTATCTGACATCAAGATTCTTTCAAGCTTTAAACAGACAGAATCATGAAATAGTTCCTTCTTTAAAAAATTTATTTTTGTTAAAATTGAGGGTAGGGAAATGGGAGGAGATTCCAAGGTGGGGAATCGAATCCTCCCAAGTTCAAGTAGTCAATCAATCGAGCTACTAAGACTGGTAAAAGAAAAACCATAGCTACCAATACAAAGGGTTTACAGATAACACAAAAATCATTTTGAAATTAACCAAAAAAAAAAACAAGATTAAAAAAACAATCTTTATCTCTAGCAACACAGATCCTCAAACAAATCAAGAAAAACATAAAAACGAAAAGCACCAAAATTCAAATAATTCTGAAAAATAAAACAACACTCGATCGATAAATTAATAACGAAAAAGATTAAACCTTTTTGCATGTGAGAGGAGAGGCAAGAAAATAAACGCAATCGGTGTTACTCTTGAGAGCTTCTTCTTCAGCTGATAACTGAACCGATGCCGGTGGCGCTGCCGGTACCTCTGTCTGCGGCGGCGGCGGCGGCGGCGGTGTAGGGCCAACCATAATTGGTATGGGGGTTTCTTCGATGAAACCAAGAAAATCTTGACGGTGGATCTAGGGTTCCGGTGGCGGCTCCGGTACAATGTGTATATATATGTATGTATAAATCAGATGAAAAATTGAATGAATTTTTGCAGGGTTTGAGAAAGAGAGGAGAAAGAAGATGAGGTAACCGCTGCTGCTTTAGTGTGTGAAGAGAGGCTTTTTTAATATTACTTTTTATTTTCTTTTGTTTCTATAAAGAAAAAAAAAGCAATAGGTACAACAAAAATAATTCGGTGTAATTCTATAAGTGGAGTTTGAGGAGGTTAATAAGTAATCGGGCTTGCAAAATTATCTTATTTTGTTAAAATGGAGAAATTATTTTTGATGGAGATATGAGTCAACAATAACATATCCAGTAAAATTATGGAGATAGAAAGGTTGTTTTTGAAAGACTTTCGGCTTAAATGTATTCGTCCCAAATAGAAGAAGAAAATAATAGATATAGAATAACGACTAAAATGAAGAGTAATATCAATTCTACAAGAAAACAATGAAGATAGTAGAATAATCGAGGAGCATAATCATAATAGCTCGATTAATCATATGACAAACGTAAAACTCGTCACAAGGCAAGACAATATTCCACCTCTACTAACTTTCTACCCTAATAGCGACTTCACTCCTTTCTGTCCAAGGTCATGTCCTCGATGATATGAAGTTGCATCATATCTAGTTTAATCACCTCTAGTCAATACTTTTTTGGTCTATCCTTACCCTTTCGTGTATCCCCTAAATCCAACCTCTCGTATCTCCTAATTGTGGCGTTAGCACACCTCATCTGCACATGTCAAACTATCTCAATCTCGCTTCTCTCATCATATCTGCCACAGAAGTCATTTTCACCTTCTCTCGAATAACCTTATTTCTAATCTAATCGCCCCTAGTATGTCCACACATCCATCTTAACATACATTTTCTAAACATATGAGTTTTTGACTGGCCAACACTCCACCCTATATAACAAAGACGGTCTAACCATCATTTTGTAAAACTTACCTTTAAGTTTAGGTGGTACCTTCTTATCATACAATGCTTCAGAGGCAAGCCTCCATTTTATCCATACTTATCCCAATGTGATGCTTGCCATTATTGTCGATATCCCCGAGATGACAGACCCAAGATATGTAAATCTTCCTCTCTTGGAAATAAGTTGAGTGACAAGCCTCACTTTTTAAATATAAATTCAACGACTTATAAGTTTATTCTTGAATTTTGTGGTTTTAATCTTGACATGTGAATTGAATTCAAGGGCCTTCGAGCTTCATCTTGAATCTTGAATTTTGATGAACTTGATCTTGATTTGTACTTAAATTCAAAGGTTTTTGAACTTGTTCCTGAATCATGTAATCTTGAATTTTGATGAACTTGATCTTGACTTGTCTTTGAATTCAACGTCTTTTGAGCTTGGTCTTGATCTTGAGTTGTTCTTAACTTGTAGCTTATAGAGAAATCTGCAACTTTTGATACACGAGCTCTCATTAGCTTCTTGTTAGAATTGTGGTGTGATTTATGAATTATGAGCAATCCTATTTATAGTTGTAGAATAAAGGAGTTATGATGAAAACAAACTTACTTTCAGCTAATTGAATTTAAGTGACATAACTGAGGAGTAATGATAAGAACAATTTTTTTTCGGGTAATCAAGTGGCATGATCTTATTGATTTCTTTATTTGACTTGACATGTCATGTTATTTGACATGTAGCATCCAATTGGAGTTGTAGGAAGAGATGATATATTGAGCTCGACAAAGTGGGCCTCATTATTTATAATCCAAAGTAATGGACTAGGCCAATGAAATTGAATTTTAATTAAAGGAAAAACCAAGTGTATGCCCCTTTAAAACACACTGTTTACATTCATATATCATTTTATATTTATGCCCCTTACTACTAGAATTTGCACGTTGATATCACGCTGATGTCAGCGTCCATCCAATATGATGATACCAATAGGTATCCAATAAATTTTAAATTATTACAATAGTAAATACTTCTTAGTATTCAAATCTTGTGGATGAAATATTTTACTCTGAATGACGTTTTATGCAAATAAAATTATAAGAAGAGACCATGCAATCGTTTATATATATATAAGATAATTTTTATTTTAATGTAATGGCCCTGCAAATCAAATAGGAGAATTAATCTGCATTAGATAAGATTTCTATGCGATAAGTTCGATTGAGAAAATATGCAGAGAATTTAATATAAACTCCCTATTTAAAAATCTCTTACTCAACCAATTCAATCCCCCTTACAATATCTATGTAAATTTAAATTATCTAGGTGAATGGTTATAAGTTTTTTAAAAAAAAATTTATATATATCATATCTTTATTGTAATTTCAATTCTTATATTTAAGTATTTCATTAGTTATGATGAGTGTGTCACAAATTTACTATATTATTTTCATTTTTTTTATTTTGTTAAATTGTTTATAAGTGATAAAATATGTAGGTATTGTAATGCCATTGCTCTTTTGTATAATTTTTTTTTAAAAAATGAGATACAAAATTTAAAGTTAAATTATTTTTGGTATAAGAATATATCATTTTTTAAGATATTAAAAAATAAATAGTGATTATATAAAATGAGACAAATATACTAAAAATAAGTAGCACTACAAAAGCTAATAACAGACTTAGAATTCATTTGAATTAGCTTTTGACTTATGACTTATAAATCGAAAGTCATAAATTGAGATTTCTAACTTGTTATTTTTAACTTATTTTTATTATTTTATCTTAAAAATAAGTGATTATTTTATTCAAACACTTCAAAATTATTTTACTTAAAAACACCTTAAAAAATCAATCCAAATGAGCACTTAGATATTAGATAAACATAAAAAATGAATGACTAATTCTACAAAAATCTACAAATTCTTAAAATTTTGTTATTATAAAAATCTACAAATTCTTCTCTTTCACTCGAATATGTGATTTGAATTATGATTTTCGAATCTTAATTTCTCCAAAAACAACAATAATTGAATTTTTTATTTCAAATCATGATTTTAAATTTTTATGATATAAAACTTGACGCACAAATTTATATTTTATAAAAAGAAGCAAAAAAAATTAAATCATACTTGATTTGAAAAAAATATTTGTACTACGCAAAAAAATTATATTAAAGAAACTAATAAATCTTTATAAAATTAATTTATTTGAGGTTTGAGATCACAAATATTTATTTATAAAAGAAAAGTGATGATAGACGATTAATCAATTCAGTTCCTATTTCAACATCTTGTTTATAAACTATGATTTACTTATTTGTTAAAATAGAATAATAATTGATATTGATAGTTTTTTTTAGCTCGTAGACTTTTTATATTTACGACGAAAATACAATTTAAATTGTCAAACTATATATCCAAGCAAATAGCTTCATATCAATCTGATTTTAAATAACTTATACTTCGTTTATCTCATTTTATGTGATATCTTTTCTTTTTTTATTCGTCCCAAAAAGAATGTCATCTTACTCTAATCGGAAACAATTTATCTTGAAAATTTCTTTTTTATTCTTAATGAAATGATTCTCAGTCACACAAATATCTAAAAATGATTTTAAACCACAAGTTTTAAAAGTCTTCCTTTTTTCTTCAACACCTTGTCAAGTCAAAGGGTGTCACATAAAATGGGACAGAAGGAGTATCAAGTTATATCTAAACGAGACCTAAAATTTGTTTCTCGAGTTATGCCTATCATGAAGCCAATATATACATATTATTGTTTGGTTGGGAATAATTTATCCTGAAATAAGTTATTTCATCATATATATATATATATATATATATATATATATATGAGATAACTTATCATATGACTTAGTGGTCATTTGATTGTCAAATTTAGAATAACTTATCTCACAATTTATATCATAGTGATAGAATAACTTATTTCAGAATAAATTGTTTCCAACCAAATGACTCTTAAATATAAATGATAAAATAAATAATCGTCTCATTGAATAAAATAATTTTATATTTTATTCTAAAATTATCATACATTATACTTCACGACAAAATCGACTGTCACGTCAACTTTGTTTTCCTCACAAGAATAGTACACCTAACCCTTTTTGTAAATACTTAAAACTCTAAACCCTATACTACAAACTGCTAAAACCCTTGAAACAAAAAAACAAAAAAAACTCCGCCGGAGACCTGAGCTTCCGTCCATCCTCGCCGGAAACCACCTTTCACCGGCGACCACCGCCGCCATGAACTCCACTTTAACTATTGGGTCATCATCGTTCTTCCACCACTCCACCACTAACCCCAATTCACCATCCCGTCTCTCCATTTTCACAATCCCCAAAACTGCTCGTAAGACCTGTAGCAGAAGATTCGTCCTCCAGGCTTCCGTCAATGACAATTCTAAGCCAAACCCATTAATCTCTACACTCAAATCCGCCGGTGTCGCTGTTGTTTTCGCCGCCGTTGCCTTAGGGAAGTTTCCGGTCGGAACCCCATGGGTAAGGGCTGAAACCCCACCAGCTTCTGTAATTGAAGAGCAACATCAAGAAGAAGAAGATTCACCACTGACCCAGTTCTTAGAATCCAGTCCTGAAGCCATTGAAGCCCTGAAAAACCTCCTCCAGGAAAAACTGGAAGCTGGGGAGGACGAGGAGAGCTTGAAAATACTGAAGAAGTTGTCGTCTGCCCAGCCGGAGAATACCGAATGGAAATTCTTAACGGCGAGGTTGTTGAATGAAATGGGGAGGGTTCAAGATGCAAGGAAAGTTTTCGAAGAGATTTTATCGAAAACCCCTCTTTCATTCGAGGCATTGTTTGAGAATGCATTGTTGATGGATAGATGTGGTGAGGGGGTGAAGGTGATTCAGAGGTTAGAGGAGGCATTGAGTTTAGCTGAGGAAGAGAGTAAACTGAAGGAAAGTAGGGATATTCGGTTTATAATGGCACAGGTACAGTTCTTGCAGAAGAATATTGAGGAAGCATTGAGGAGCTACGACGAGCTCGAGAAGGAGGACCCTAAAGATTTCAGGCCATATTTCTGTAGAGGAATGATTTACAGTTTGCTTGACAGGAATAGAGAAGCTAGAGAGCAATTCGCAAAGTATCGCGAGCTTTCCCCTAAGAAGTTTGAGGTGGAAGGTTATCTGAGGACAGCATTATCCAGGATGAAGCTCTTTGGAACTGATGAAAAAGAGAGTTGAATTCAATGAAATGGAGCTTATGCTGGTTCAGATTCTGAGATTCAAGCAGCAAAACAAAACAAAAGTTCGAGGAAGGTGAAAGCTTTAACTTTGGTATACATTACTTATTCTTGAATTATGTCGAATATAAGATGAAGATAGATTAGACAATGAAATAAAAGAATAATGCTGGAGTCTAGCTACATTCTAGACAGAATCATGTATCTTGAATCAGCAGGTGATTTCTGCTTAGGCATTTGACTTACAGTTAAATCGACATAGATTGCATGCCCTTTCGCGGCATGTTCTTTTGATCATCTAGCTGAAGTTTATTAATGTAACTTGGGACAAGGTTTCTTTTTATCCTTATGGGATAGCAAGTTCAGTTGGAAAGTTTTGTGCTTTATCTTGTTTTGCTAAAGATGAGTACACTTTTGTTATATGTTGATGTATATGAAATCAAAACTTTTATACCAAGGGTGTGACCGTTGGTGAAGTTGGAACGAAAACCATGGCAGAACAGAATTTGAACTCCAGTAGAGGTAAAAAGTTATGCGATTTATTCCTTTCCGGACAGGATTACTAGTACCTGTAAATAGTGTAAGGATGCAGGTATTGTAGAATAGTCGATGTGTGCACAAGGTGGTTTAGACACCATTATTATCAGAAAAAGAAGATTCAAACATTTCTGGAATGCCATAACTTCATATAGAATCTATCTGAAGGATGTGTGTGTTGTTGGTGGAAGTTATTCTTCTGTGATGATGAATAGGAGGAGCCTGTAACTGAAACCAGTTGCTTTCTTATTTGGGAGAGGCAATGGACTAACTTCATCCCCTCCCCTCCTATTATTATTAGTAGTAGTTAGTAATCTCTTCATCAAAAAAGTAGTTAGTAATCTCTTAGGAGTCGTTTGGTGTGAGGTATAAGTTATAATAATCCCGGGATAAAATGTAGGATTATTTTATCCCATGTTTGGTTGGAGGTATAAGGTAATTCTTGGACTATTTATCCCACCATTTTTACCTTAATGATGGGATAAGTTATCCCATATATATGGTGGGATAACTTATCCTAGGCTAACTTATCTCGAGATTAATTATCCAGGGATAATATGTTGTCAATCAAACGACCCCTTAGTTTCTCGTTCTTCAATGCTTTGTACTATCTGCTATTTCATTTGCTTTGTATCTTGCTATTTTGCTATCACATTTCGTTGCTTTGAGAACTTCTCTTTTGAGCTGAGGATCTGTCGGAAACAACCTCTCTGCCTCACAAAGACAGGGTAAGGTTTGCACAGGGTATGTTGTTGTTGTAGTTATGCCCTAAATTACATAGTACGCGGTATGTTATTACGTTTATCTTACCTTCACCAAATGCCACTTGTGGGACTTCACAAGGTACGTTATTGTTGTTGTTGTACTTATGCCCCTAATTGCATAGCACAAACACTTGTTTTAGATGAGCAATTGAGTTGTAGACTATGATAATACATGCAGCATGAACATAACTTCATACACTATTTTTATGTTTAACACAGTAAATGAACGACTAAGAAATCGAATTCCGAAGTTTACGATAAAATACGAAACTTACAACAGCAAAACAGTGAAATTTACCTCAAACGACGTGCCAAATCCAACACTGTGTTTCCTCTAAAAGATTACTTAATCATATTCTTAACACGCCCTCTCATGTGCGAGTCTTGATTCATTTTTCATGGGCCAAGCATGTGGAATTTTTCTTTTTGATAATGGATGTGGTCATACTCGATTCCATGATCTCTATCTGCTCTGAAATCATGTTGTAAAAATAGATCTTACGTCTAACTCAATTCCAAAAGTTAGTTCAAAGGGAGGAGAATTTTTCAATTCAAATAAGGAATCATGAGATCTTGTTTCGGTCTGATGTGGGATCTTCATCACCCCCACCCTCCTCACACCCAAACACTATTCGGACTCGAGCATGCACAATCATGGATCGAAAACACATTCATATCTCGCCACACGATTCGAGGATTCCACATCAGACCAACGTGCCTATATTTCATAACAAACGAGCTAAAAGATCTCTTTTTCTTTTTGTTGATAATTCTTTAGTTTCAACTTTTCACGTGACTTGTTTAGGACTACAAGATTAAATGATATTTTGGTATATTCAATATATCTTTTAGTTTAAAATCATAAAATTCAAAAGTTTTTTTTTTTTTTTTACATTTTGAAATTATGTGTCAAAGTAAAATCAGACAAACAAATTGAAACGGGGGAATAGTATTTAGTTACATCAGAATAAGATGCAAGCCCAACTTTCAATATTATCACAATTATGCTAAGAATTGGATTCCAAGAAATAATTTGTGGTGGTGTGGAGTTGTGATGCTCTTTGTTTTAGTGATGAAATTTCATTCTCCTAATTTCTTTTATCGTGGTAGCAGAGTCAGGTTCATTTATGTTTGAGCGTTCAACTCATATATATATATTTGTTTGGGGTCAAAAATACTAGTTAAATCGATTGAACATAGGCTTCGTTCATCTCTATCAGAGTTAGCAATAAAATTGTGCATGATATTTTCAAGGCATAATACATAAATATACCTTTTAATTTGGCCTTATCTGATATTTATGCTCTCAAGCTTTGGATGTGCACAAGCAGACACTTAGATATGTATGGAGTTGAATAGGTAGACACATGTGTCCTACGTGTTGCATAGAACATGTGCGTCTACTTGTTCAACTTTATACGAATTTACATGTCGACTTATAAATACTCAAAGTTGAAGAATGTAAATATTAGTTGAGTCGATTGAACAGAAAAAAAAAATCAGTTTTAACTTTTTGGAATTAAACTCTGAAATCACGTTTGCTCAAAAAATTCTCGAATTTCAAATTTTTTATGAATTAAAAAAAAAAGTGTTAACTTTTATCACTCCAAATTACTCATAAAAAAAATCAATTTATATAGTTATTTAATATTAAAAATAAAAAATATATAATAAAATTCTCTTAATTTCACAAATTAAATAAGTAAATTAAAATAACTATTTTTAACAAGGAGATCGAATAATATAAAACGAAGAAAGTAGTACATATAAGTCTTTATTTATTCATTCTACTACTTAAGTGAAATTTATGTCATGACGTTTGACTGAATATAAAATTTCAGTTTTTTTTTTTTTAAACTTATGTATAAAAATTGAATTTTGATCAATATATTTAATATAATTTTTAAAAAAAAATAAACATAGTATTATTTTTAAAATCATAAGAAAATAGTTCTTGTACAAAGCATTTCACGTTCACATAAGATTCAGAGCAGAATTATACCTTAAAAAGTATGATATAAGCAAACTATTCTAAACATATATAAGCATTAATAATTGATTTCAAAACTTAAACAGATAATTTACAAATTACGTAAAGATAATTTTATCATTATTCCAACAATGCCTTTCAAATTAAACGTAATAATAAAGTTATTGCATATGCAAGCCATTTTAAATAAATATATAGTATTGTATAGGCTGTCCATCATATTAATTTATGGAGTTCCTCTTCCTCCAATATTTTACGTATATATTTATTCAATTAATAAAATATTATTTCCAAAAGTTATTGCATAATCCATGTGAGATCTTAAAGTTTGTATTAATTAAAAAATCTAATCTAAGTTAAATTACCTTATTATATAAATTATATATCACTCGAATCTTCTTTCGTAAAAAAGTATACGATATATATAAGATAGATATATAGATTTTAAACCTCTAAAACATAAAATTAGAGGTTGAATTAGTGATTGAAAATTCATCTTGAAATTTTAAGTTCAAATTTCAACCATTACAATTTTATTTTTTAAATCTGCTTAGTGAAAATTCGAAATAGGTTATTGCTATATATATCCATAATTATTAGTGCACCTAGTAATCTTTTTCTATGATCCATCCATATGGAGGGCAATTAAATTGATCACCCACTATTAATTAGCTACAAATTAAAGTTTAAGTTTAAATAATTTAATCCCCATCTTTTTAATTGTGGATTATGATTTTTAATCCTAATCATGGTCCTAGTGGATTAGAGTGGTGGTCATCACTAATTAAGTCAAGTTTAGATGATTTTGTCCTAATGTGTTCTCAATTAAAATAATTTGACGATGCAAAATCAGATCTCATTATCCTTAATCAAAGGTTTTGAATTTAAATTTTTAAAATTGAAATTTTTTTAATAGACAATATTTTCCTTCATGTAATTTTAAATCTCACTTGTCACCTTTTAACACCTACAAATCAATATATATGTAAGTTGATGCAAAATATACATGATCAAATTATTTTAAAAAAAAATTATCCACAACATGTATTATTTGTATTTTGTAATGAGTTTATATTATTTTACAAAACAAAAAAAAACATTTGATTTACTTTCTCCAAAGTATTAAATTAGGACAAGTGTAAGCTTATCAAAGTATTAATTTAAATTATATAAAAGAATTCTAGAATACAACCATTCTTTTAAAAAATATATATATAAGTGTTAAATATTTTCTAATTTTCCTTTTTGATTGATAAAGATTTTTGTAATTTTTTTTTGGCCCTGTATGAACATAAGATGCTGAATCATAATCTGAAATCAGATTGATTTGAAGTTGAAATTTTATAAAGACGTGCAATTTGAATTTTGTAGTTGTAAATTTTTTTTCATAAATATTAAAAGCTTACAAGTTGTGAAAAATATCAAAATTTCCCAGTTTTTATACAATCTTACGAAATGAACAGGCCATACGTAATATTTGAAGGCGCCACATTGATATCTTCATGTTCTTTTAATAAATAAATATTTGTGATTACAAATTTTCAAATATACATAATTTTATAAAAGATCCACTAGTCAACAATAATGACAGTTAGTCACTATTTTTTAATATAATCTTTTCACATCGAGTTAAATTTTTTGTTTTTTTTACAAAATTTAAGATGATGAGTATTTTTTATTTTTCTCAAAAAGCAAAAGTAATTGAACCAAAAGTGATAACACTATTCTTAATTGCCTATAAAATCAATTATCTTATCATTTTTGCTTCATTCTCAATGGACTTCCAACTTAATTAATCATAATTTGATGCCAATTTAAGTGAAATATTATTTTCTACAAGATTAGAAATTTAATTTATAATTAAAACTACAAACAATGTCATCCTATATATTATGTTTCATTTTATATGACATTTATTTTGATTAATTGAAAACAAAGTTTGTGAGATATGTTGATTTTGACTTATGTATGTTTGCATTATACTAATTATAGTGAAGTTTATTTGATAACAAAATCTTCAAATTACTTATAAAATTTGATTAATTATTGATAGAATTTAATTTCTTTTAAAAAAATAGTTGTGAAGTATAAATATTAATAGAATATTATCAAACATTTTAGAACATTCTAGATATAGAAAATATAGTACTCCATTCCTCTCAATTTATGTGTTCTAATATCCTCTTAAATTTATCTTTAAAATATCTTGTACCATTTTATTTAAAAGTAATTTAATTTAAAATTCTTATTTTATTTGTAGTGAAATAATTTATACTCATAATAAATATTTGTAACTCATTTTAAACCGTTAATTTCAATAATATTTTTTCTTTGTTAAACTCCACCCTCGACCATCATATAAATTAAGACGAGGAATGTATCTACCTTGTTATAAAAAAGAGTTATACATGTAAGACCCTAGACGTTCTAATTAGCCACTTGAAACAAAAGATCATCGAGTGTCAAAAGATCGATAAGTTTTTTCTATTTTTAATTCGATATTTCGAGTTTGAATTGTAAATATGAAAGAAAATTTTAATAAAAAACGCTTAGCTTCCCCTTTAAATAAGTTCTACACAGTGTAAAATTCAACTATACTGTCGTTTGTCATTAATACTAATGCGAATATCAAATATTGAAGGAGAAAAATCAAAAATTAATAAGCCTTACATAATATAAATTCAGTCTGATTGTTGATAATACTAATATGAATATCGAATATTTATGGAGGAAAAATTGAATTGCCCTTCATTCATAATAATAATGGAAAAAATACTTTTTGAAAATAAAGCAATAAGAGAAATCATGGCTTCATTGAATCTTTTGAAAATCCACCACACAAAAAAAACAAAGAAAAAAAACTTAGTGGATATAACCACTTTGTTGTTATATCCCAATTTGCTAAATAATCATAAGTGGATGTTCCAAATAAAGCACAATAATCATAATTAAACCTAAAAAAAAAAGAAGCAAATAGGATAATATTATATAAAATTAGAGGATAAATCTTGTCCACTTAACCATGTTAGATTACATAAAAAGTTGTATAGTGGAATAAGTGGTGAGACACAAAGAGTTAAGCCAATGGCAATTATGTTCATTGTGCATGCTTGTGTGAATGGCGGAGACCAGCATTTTCGTCAAAGATGTTCATATTTTTAGAATATTAGTGAATGATTTTTGTATTAAAGGTATTCAACAATTGATATATATTAAAATATTTATATTTAACCTATATATTCGAAAAAAAAATCAACAAAAAATTTTCATCTGACCACCCTTGAGTGAATGTAGCTCTGCCCCTGACTTGTGTAGTATTATATAAATTTAGCACTTTGTGTGTATTGATGTTCATTTTCATCATTATAAATTTCTCCTTCTAGTGAAAGAAAAAGAAAATTATGTTTCATTTCCATAAATAGAATAAAAACCACAAGTTGACTCAACCCCCCATGTACTAATGGTACATGGACCTACAGGATGTTCGATTTCGGTTAGATTTTTTTGAGGCTATTTTATCTTAAACCTTAGCTTATGGCTTATGGTTATATATAGGGTACTATATTCTCTTAAAGAGACATATCAAATATCTTATGAACTCTAATGATGTTCATAGAGAGATCAAAATAGACCTCAAGGAGGTCCAAATTATTCTACGTTTAAGAAATACGCCATTAATAGCTCTCGAAACATGGAGAAATCTAAGGAGAGAAGAACATATTTGTACCCACAATATTTAGCAATAAAATTATGTTTCTTCATATTTTATTTGTAACTGCAATTTATTTTCTATCACATTAAAATTTATTGTAAACAAATTGGCACGTGAGACCAAATTTGTCCTTCATCTTTTCTCTCAATACAAATCAGATATGCAAATCTAAATCCACAAAATCGCAAGGGTGAAAGAATGAGTACTTCAAACCTCATCTTTGAATTTCATCAAGTCTAGCTACACTCCGACAAACCTCGAAGTAGAGGGGATTTGTAAACACTAAATTTTTATGGGAATATACCAGATGTGTGTTCGATTCCAATTAGATTTCTTAGAGGCTATTCTATCCTAGACCCTAGCTTATACCCATATAAAAGATAAGAGACATCTCAAAAATCCCGTGAACTCTGGAATATTCATAGAAAGATCAAAATAGACCTCCCCACTTGTGGGATTCCACTGGGTATGTTCTTGTTGTTGTTTTAGATCAAAATAGACCTCTAGGAGGTCAAAATCATCATATGTTGTCACTAACGGCCCTCTAATCATGGAGAAATCTAAAGAGAAAGAATCAACGAAGAAACAAATTTGTACCCACAATATTTATCAATAAAAATATGTTTCTTTATATTTTATTTATGATTGCAATTTCTTTTCTATCACATTAAAATTTATTGTAAACAACTACTGGTCCTTATTTTACCGTAAAAATATTTGCATATAATATCTATACTTGATCAATAAATGCAAAATATATTTTTCATACACATTTATCAGTTAATCACAATAGTAGTCCCTCTATCCCATTTTAATTATCATGTATACTAAAAATAATTATCCCAAAATAGTTATCAATTTAGATAATAGAGAGAGAAAATTAATTATTATTTTTTAACTTTGCATTTAATATTAATTATTCTAGAATTAAGAAGCACATATATAGATCAGTAATTATTAATCAAACAACACTTCTAATTAAAAATTTTTCCTTAAGAGTTATGTTAAATCTTATCATGACAGCTAAAATGGGACGAAGAGAATATGAATTCTCACTTAAATCTTAACTATTAAAATTAAATTAATTGATATGATGTAAATATCAGTTTTAATAATCACTTAATTACCCCCACCCCCACCATAAAATTTAATTAGCACTAAGCACAAATTAACCACTAATGATCAATCAAGAAAGTTGTAACCACTCTAACAAGGTTGGAACACTTAACATATGTTAAAATTATAGCCATTCTTAATTTAATTAATGTCAAACCTTAAATTATCTTAATTTAAATTACTAATTGCTTTAACTCTATGGTGATTATAATTTAGTTATTTTAATAAAATTATATTATAATTGAGTGTCCCCAATTAATCTCATTCCACACGCACAAATGTCATAATTTTCAAAGTCAAAACTTTGTAACAAAGTTTACTATTTAATCAAGTGGCCCATGCATGTAAGCAAGAAAATATTGGTCATAATTTTAAGAGTCAAATTTCAAAGTTTTTTTTTTAATTTGTGAAAATGCCAAAATAAAAAATAAAAAATAATCACTAATTGGTCATATTAGAATGTCCTCTATTATGATTATTGTTGTTGTTATTGTTATTGACCTTACAGATTCGTTTTAAATATCTCTTTTGAGCTAATAATGAATTCTATGTGGAAAAAAATAGGCCATAAAATATTTTATAATGTTAGATGATAATTTAATATTTTATTATTTCTAGAGGTTAAAATTGCACAATTTTTTAAAAAAAAATCAAAATATAAACAATGGCATTGCTATATATTGACCCATTAAGAGGGTGGAAAAATGAAAAAGAAAAATAACTTTAAGGAGTAGGCCAAAACACACTTAAAAGGCCTAATTTTGCCTACTTTTTTGGTCTCATATTAATTCATCATTTTTCTTTTTATATGTATATTAAGAAATTATAAATAAAAAATATTATTGTTAATTCACTTTTTAAAAAATTTCTTGAAAAATTTATAAATAAAAAATATTATTGTTATTTCATTTCTTAAAAATTTTCTTGAAAAATTTATAAATAAATATAAATATTTTTTAAAAAAAATTAATTACAAGATCAATATAAAAAATAATTGATTAATATTTTTTTTATTTAGTAAGATGGACAATTAATATGGGACAATTATTTTTAGCAAGATAATCAACTAATATAAGTATGTCATCCTTAATACTAATAAGAAGCTAGACACATATACCTTTTATGTCGATGACATTTTTAAAATTTCAACAGTTAATACTAATAAGAGACTAGAAACAGACATCTCTCTATCGACATGCTTTATTTCTTCATGCCAAAGAATTTTTTGAAATTCAAACCTCTTCGTCGATGTACTTACTCCATATCGAAGATATTGTGGAAATTTAAATATCTATACTTTAAAAGTGATTTACAAATGTTTTTTCGTTGATAGTTCGATCTCAAGTCAATAAAAAAATTTAGCAAAATAAATAGGATCCAACATATATAAAATGTTAATAATTTTATTAACCATTTATCAAATAAAAAATATATTATTTTTATAATTTTAATGAAAAATTCAAAAATATAATTGTGAAATTGTCCCATGTGAACATGGGAAGTCAACTATTTACAACACATGAAGACATAATTTATCTATAAGCCATGCAAGAATTAATTGGAAAAAAGTAGATATAAAATTTGACTTTTGATTAAATTTTGGTAAAAGTTGGTTATTGAAAAAGATAATTATTGAATTTATATATTTGTGTGTTACAATCAAGTTCAAAAATTTCAAACAATTAGTTATTTTTTTATTTTTTTATTTTATTTTTTTAAAATTTCTTTGACTTTTAATGTCTAGTTATTATAGGCTTGTAGCTTATACTTTTTTATTCTAGGCATTATCAATAACAATAATAATAATAATAAAATACTACTTATTAATTTTGTTTCAAATTGTTTGAGCTAATTATAATGTGTTTCCATTTACTTTTTGTTTTTAAAATTAATTTTCCTAGTTGTGAAAGTGTTTTTTTTTATTTTAAAATAAATAAATATATACATTTAACAAAAAAAATATACTTTTATATATCTCTTGATTTCAAGAGAAAATGGTTCGACTACTGCTTTCTGCGTCTCAAATTATTTTTCTTTTTGAAGATTAATTTGACTCATTTTGAAAGTTAAATTAGATTAGATCAATTTAATATTTTATATTTATGATTTTGATATTAAAAAACTATATGATAAGTATAATAAGCGGTAACTTTTTTCATGTTAATTTGATTAAAAAATATATTTTAAATATTAGTTAATATAAAATACATATAACTTAATTTTTTAGAAGTGAAACATGACAATTAATAGAGGATTTGAGAGAGTAATTAACACATAAAATAATAAATATATTCAAGGTATTACCTTTCATTATTGAGCATAGAGACTTATAAATTTATTTAATTATTATATACTATATCTAATATATTTAAATTATAATTAACCCTAAGAATCAATGGTAGTTGCTCTTTGGAACTATAAGTCTTATTTTCAACCTACAATTGACAATATTGGAGTTATTTTAGAAAATATCAGTGGCGAAGTCAGAAATTTTATTAAGGATGTTCAAGATTTAATATATATATATATATTAAAATAATTTTTGATCAATATATTTGATATAATTTTTCGATGATAAGTGTTCAATTGATAACCCTAGATAAAATTATGTATACATTATTTTATTTTGATTTTATTTATAAAATTTTACTGAATATGTTATTATTACTGCTTAATGAATCTTTATTAAATTTTTAATAAAACATCTAGAATGTTTTAGGTATTTAATTGACATCATATAAAAAGTTCAAACAAAAACTATATAATATATGTATAAATTAAGTCGAAAGCAACCTAATTGAAGCACAATGTTTTTTAAAATGTAAACCAAATACATACCATTTGTTTTTCGAAAATCAAACTAATTAAAAAAAAGACGTTTGATTATTAAAAAAAAATTCTAATTTTATTTGAATTTGAATTTAAAGAAGCTAAAAAATACCTAAAACTATTTTAATTTTTAATTTTTTACTTCAAATTACTAAAAGAGTATTTGCGTTAATTAAGTTTTATGCCCTACAAATTTTTAAATTATTTAAATTAAAAAATTTCGAATATCAAATGATTTAGGAAAATAAAAGTACAAATAAGTGTTGAAAATGGGATGTAAAATACCTACCCCACCAACTTGAAAGATGGAATAGTAAAATAAATTGGACTTTATAAAAGTGTTTTCTACCCAACCTTTTGACTTCTACTTGTATATTTTTTATAATTAATTTTATTATTCGATATTTATATTAAAATCTTGATTAATTCAAATTTATATTATATAAATTTATTTAAAAAAGAAAATGTTTTTGACGCAAAACTCGAATCTTAAATTTATAATTAAAAATGATAGGATCCAATTCAATTCACTCCCCCGCGCCACAAGTCTTGTGTATTGTCAGTTTTTTTAAAAAAATTCTTATTCAATATCTGATATTTAAATTAAAACTCGATTGATTTAAATTCGCGAGTAATTATATTTACTATAAATCATTATAGCAATAAGCCAAAAAAGAAAATAAGAAAATATATGGCTGACTTTATTAAACAAGAAAAAGTGCTGGCTTTTTTATGGAAAAAAGTTTGTGATAAAAAATATTTCTTTTTTTTTGGGTAGAAATTAAAAATAATAAAAGTATAGCTTTGTGCTCAACTAGCATTTTCATAATTTATCTTGATATTTTTATTTAATTATAGTGGCAACAAAAAAATTTAAAATATATGATTTATTATTTCGAAAGAATGACGATGATATTACGATATATGGAGAGTCAAATAAATAATAAAATCGATGATATATTTGTACAATTATTATTACCTAATTATTTTATTTCGTATTTATTGATGTCACTAATAGAATTTTAATGTGAAATGAATGAATTGAGGGAAAAAAATCGATAATTATTTCGTAGTTATTTATTTTAATTTAAAGTTACTTTTATGCTAGAATTTCATAAAGAATTGAGAGCAAAAATAAGACTTTTTTTTCTAACTTTATGAATAAGTTGAACCAAAAAAGTCTAATGATATAACAAATTTGACTAATTATTATATTTACCATTTTTATTTTGAAAGACTTGACCAATATAAAGTATTTTCCCTACAATATACAAATAAAAATAAAAATAAAAAATAAAATAATTGGTCCATTAATTCACCACTTATAATTCTTTTATTCTTTTTTAATTCTCAGTGGCAAAAAAAAGTCATATTCTTAATTAATTTATTAATTATTGGAACTCCACCCTAATTCTCACTATTAATGACTCATATATATATATATATATACACACACACTAGTTGTGAAAGTCTGTGCTAGCACGGACTCAATATAAATTCTTTTTTAGTTTCGATTTATGTAATATTAATAGATTTTTATAACTATCGAGAAATTACAGATGTACTCTCAAGTTGCTATATACCCTGAAGCTACTCAAGTAGGCACGTCGACCTACTGCCTGCTTGAACAGCTAAAAAAAATAAAATAGTGACGTTGGAGCCGCTCAACTATTTTTTAAATTTTTTTAAAAAATATTTTAAGTTCTCACGTATTTTTTAAAACTATTTTAAATTACTACTTATTAAATATACATAATTCGCCAATATTAAGGCAAGTAAACTAAAACATGATAACCATCGAGAAATTATGGATATCCCCTCAAGTTGCTCAAATAGGCACCTCAAGCAACTCAGCTATTACCAGAAAGTACAAATATACCCTGAAGTTGCTCAAGTAGGCACGTCAACCTACTGCCTGCTTGAGCATCCAAGAAAAACGAAATAGTAAAGATGAAGCAGACAACTGAAGTAGTTCAACTACTGCTTATTAATTAAGAGATTATATATATATATATTTCACATCTTTTGAACAAAAAAAATTAATTACAAAAAGATTAATTAAGCTATCCTTTTTTACATACTAATTTCAGTTTAATATCCATTTTTATCATATTAGTTTCTTTTCCCTATTTACTAAGTATATCTATCTATATTAAAAGCGTGAAGATTTTAAAAAATGTCGTTTGAATTTTTTGTTCTTCATTAAAATATTTTACTTTAGACAAAATCGTTTTTTCACTATTTTTCTTAATTTATTATTTAATCTTGTATTTATGTAGTTTCAAGATTCACTTTTGGATTAAAATTTCTTTATTTTTAGAATTCACTTTTGATTTAGGATTATTGTAGGTAAATAATTAACTAAAATTTTGACTATCAAATATTTTGTTAATAAATGTTTATAATATAACAAATTTAAAAAGAAAAAAATTCTGTAAAATTATGTTGAAAACATTAAACTACTCATTTTATATTTAGGAATCTGTTGTTACATTAAATTTTAATCAGTTAATTATTTAACTTCTAATTATTCAATTCTAAATTATTACTTTATGTATTAAAAAAACTATTAACATATCTTTATATAAGCAATTGAATTGATTTTCTCATCTTTGCCGTTTCACGATAGACTAAACTATTGCATCAAATTAATAGTATTTATTTTTTTAAAAATACAAAAATATTATATTTATTTAATGGTAAGCACTATTTATATATAATTTTTAAATTAACGTGATTTTTACGTGCAAAGCACGTACACTGAACTAGTATAAGTATAAACGTGATCAAACTTGTTCATGTTTGATTTAACACACTCTTTAAAAAGTAATAAATAAAATAATGATTTTAGTATATCACCTTTATTTATGATAAGTCATTTATATATTGAGTTTTTAATAATAAAGGTAAAATAGAAATGGTAAATTATCTTGATTTTCAAGCTAAACAAGTATTTTCTCTGTCTCATTTTAGTTGTCGTGTTGCAGTTTTTGAGAGACAATTTAATTAATTTTTGAAGTCAAATTAGATTAAATTAGTTTGATATTTAAAATAAACTTTAGATATTCAAAAATCATAAAAAATATTATTAATTATAATTTTTTCCATATCAATATGATAAAAAAAAATCTTAAAAATATTAGTCAAAGTCTACATAGTTTGACTCTAAAAATAGAAACAGTGACAACTAAAATAGGAAGAAGGGAGACGGGAGTACATTAAATATGTAATTTTAGTATAATAAATAAGTAAAAATGGATAAAGAAAATATTTATTTAATATAGGAAAAGACAAATCGGGGAGAGATTATGAAATGAAGAATCGAATCGTCGCTGATAAGGTGGAAGTTCATCAGTCAACTAAGCTATTTCATATACATAGTGAGATAAAATATCCCGAAATAGATATTTTAGGATAACTTGTTTCTAACCAGACAACGCTTAAATGAGATACTAAAATTGTCCAATTTTTTACAACAACAATAACAACATATTCGATGGAATCTCACAAATAGAGTCTTGAGAGAATAAATTATACACAGATCTTACCACTATCTCACAGAGATAGAAAAGTCGTTTCCGAAAGACCCTCATCTAATTCTCCAATTTTTTAATAAATAAACATGATAAATCAGGTGAGTACTACCAATAAATATAGGAAACTCCTGTTGTTAAAAATAATTGCATTTCTCTTCTCTCTCTCTCTCTCTCTCTGTGAATGAATGTGTAAAGTCCCCAACTAGGATAGAATGGAATAGCAAAGAACAGCAGCCCTATTTGGACCAGCAAAGAAGAGACTTGAGTGTTTTGAACTCAAAATAAAGCAAAAACAAACAAAACAAGAAAATACCCTTTTTGTTTCTCTATCTCAAGCTTCCATTTTTTTTAGCTTCTTTGTGGTTCAAAGGTTTGATTTTTATCTTGTTTTTTCTTTCATTCATCACTTTTGTGAAGTACCCTTTACTTGTTTCTTGTTCATTAGTACTTTTGTGGTGTTTTTTTTAATCTTAAAGCTTGATACTGAGAGAAATGAACCATCTTGATGTAGAAATTGTGTAGTTTCTCATCAATATGTGAAAATTTCTTGTCTTTTTCTTCTTTTTTGTGTTGTTTTTGAGTTTTAAGAAGATGGGTGTGTTGAAATTTGGTGTGATCTTTTTGTTTCTTGGGATTTGTTTACAAGCTCAATCTCAAAATCCCCAGAACTTGACATGTAATCCAAAAGATTTCAAAGCTCTGGAGGATTTTGTGAGAAGTTTGGAGACAGTTCTTGATTTCTGGGATTTTGGGAATTTAACAAATTGTTGTAGTTTGGTGGGTGTCACTTGTGATGATACTGGGAGGGTGGTGAAACTGGAGCTTGGGAAAAGAAGGTTAAATGGGAAACTTTCTGATTCTTTAGGCAACTTAGATCAGCTTAGAACCCTTAATCTCTCACACAATTTCCTCAAAGGACCTGTTCCTTTTACACTGTTGCATATGTCTAAATTGGAAGTATTAGACTTGAGCAACAATGATTTCTTTGGCTTGTTTCCTAATAGCATAAACTTGCCTTCACTCCAAGTTTTCAATATATCTGATAATTCCTTTGAGGGATCAGTTCCTTTGGGTATATGTGAAAATTCAACTAGAGTTTCTGTTATTAAGATGGGGGTCAATTATTTCAATGGTAGTCTTCCAGCTGGAATTGGGAATTGTGGTTCATTGGAGCTTTTTTGCCTTGGCTCTAATCTTCTTTCTGGTAGTTTGCCTGATGAACTGTTTAAGCTACCAAGATTGGCTGTATTGTCTCTACAAGAGAATCGATTCTCGGGGCAGCTTAGCAGCAAGATTGGTAATCTTTCTAACTTGGTTCATTTGGATATTTGTTCAAATGGTTTTTCAGGAGAAATTCCAGATGTGTTTCATAGATTAGGGAATTTAACATATTTGTCAGCTCATTCAAATAGGTTCTTTGGTAATATACCAACTTCATTGGCAAATTCTGGGACTGTTAGTTCTCTTAGTTTGAGAAATAATTCTTTAGGGGGTATCATAGTGCTTAATTGTTCAGCAATGGTTAGTCTTGTGTCTCTTGATATAGCCACAAACGGTTTCCGTGGGTTAGTGCCTGATTATCTTCCTAACTGTCCAAAGTTGCAAACTATCAATCTGGCTAGAAACTATTTCACTGGACAACTTCCGGAAAGTTTCAAGAACTTTCATAGCCTTTCATCTCTTTCGGTCTCGAATAACAGTATGCATAACATTGATGCTGCTCTCAGAATTTTACAGCATTGCAAGAACTTGTCTACATTGGTTCTTACTCTGAATTTTCGGGGTGAAGAGTTGCCTGCTGATCCTAGCCTGCAGTTTAGTGAGCTGAAAGCTCTCATTATTGCCAATTGTAGGCTCACTGGAGTTGTTCCTCAGTGGTTGAGAAGTAGCTCAAAACTGCAACTGTTGGACTTGTCGTGGAACCGTTTGACGGGAACACTTCCGCCTTGGATTGGAGATTTCCAGTATCTGTTCTATCTGGATTTGTCTAACAATTCGTTTACGGGGGAGATTCCAAAAGAAATTACTGGATTGAAGAGCCTAATCTCTGGCCCTGTCTCGACGAATGAGTCATCGCCAGATTTTCCTTTTTTCTTGAAAAGAAATGTAAGTGGCAGAGGGTTGCAGTATAATCAGATTTTTAGCTTCCCTCCAACACTGGAACTAGGTAACAACTTTTTCACTGGAGCAATTTTGCCGGAATTTGGAAATCTGAAAAGGCTACATGTTTTGGATCTAAAAAGCAACAACTTGTCCGGGACAATACCGAGTAGCTTGTCTGGAATGACGAGTGTAGAGAATTTGGATCTCTCCCACAACAATCTGATTGGCAACATACCCTCCTCTTTAGTCCACTGCAGCTTCCTGTCAAGGTTCAGTGTAGCTTATAATAAGCTCTCAGGGGAAATTCCTAGTGGAGGCCAGTTTCCAACATTTCCAAATTCAAGCTTCGAGGGAAACCCGGGGCTCTGCGGCGAACATGGTACTCCCTGTCAAAATTCCAGCCAAGTTCCTCGTGATTCGGTTGCAAAAGGAAAGAGGCGCAAAGGAGCTGTCATTGGCATGGGTATTGGCATTGGTCTTGGAACAGCTTTTCTTCTTGCTCTTATGTACTTGATTGTTGTACGGGCAAGCAGTCGAAGAGTAGTTGATCAGGAAAAGGAGCTAGATACTTCTAACAGGGAACTGGAAGACATAGGCTCAAGTCTGGTGATATTTTTCCATAACAAGGAGAGCAATAAAGAGATGTGTCTTGATGACCTTTTGAAGTGTACCGACAACTTTGATCAATCAAATATTGTTGGATGTGGGGGCTTCGGCTTGGTCTACAAGGCCCTCCTTCGTGATGGTAGGAAAGTTGCCATCAAGCGGCTTTCAGGTGACTTTGGGCAGATGGAACGAGAATTCCAAGCTGAAGTTGAGTCGCTTTCAAGAGCTCAGCATCCAAATCTTGTTCATCTTCTAGGATATTGCAAGCACAGAACTGACCGGCTTCTAATTTATTCCTACATGGAGAATGGAAGCTTGGATTATTGGCTGCACGAGAAAGTTGACGGACCTGCTTTGTTGGACTGGGATCTGAGGCTTCAGATTGCTCAAGGGGCTGCAAGAGGACTTGCCTACTTGCACCAAGCGTGCGAGCCTCATATCTTGCACCGAGATATAAAGTCAAGTAACATTCTTCTTGACGAAAATTTTGTAGCTCACTTGGCTGATTTTGGTCTAGCAAGGCTTATTCTGCCTTATGACACTCATGTTACCACTGATGTTGTTGGAACGTTAGGCTATATACCTCCTGAATACGGCCAAGCTTCTGTAGCTACCTATAAAGGAGACGTGTATAGTTTGGGCGTCGTTCTTTTGGAGCTCCTTACATGCAAAAGACCAATGGATCCATGCAAACCTAGAGCAAACCGAGATTTAATCTCTTGGGTGATCCAAATGAAGAAACAAAAGAGGGAAACTGAAGTCTTTGATCCTCTGATATATGACAAGCAACACGCGAAAGAAATGTTGTTGGTTCTTGAAATCGCATGCCTTTGTTTGCACGAATCTCCTAAAATAAGGCCTTCTTCGCAACAGTTAGTTACTTGGCTCGACAACATAAACACACCACCTGATGTTCATGTGTTTTAGAGGAAAATTTGTCATTCATAACCTTAAATTTTCAGCTGATGTCCTACACATGTAGCAGTTTATTCTGGTGTAAATGTTTGTATCTTTTGTATCTTCCTGGAATTGAAGAATATACACTATGTTTATTCTCAAACATGTACAAATAACATTGTGAATTTTGGATGTGACTTTATAATAGATGGCCAACATCAGTTTATTCCCTCTTTGCACTTTTCAATATGTTGCTTATGTTTCATTGTTTGTTCAGTTGGGGGTCTTTTGAGGTCTGTGTATGCTCTATTCTCCTCAGATCTTCCTCAGACTATTAATGAGATTACACTGGGTTCGTTTCTAGTCTAGGTAGTCATTCACTTCGAGTTGAATAGTATGTCAATCTGTACCCTAGTCTATTGCACCAATTTTAGTAACTCCGCATTGTGTGCTTGAATTGTGTCATTTCATATAGTTCAAGGGTAATTTTGACCTTTTACATAATTTCATATGGTATTAATATGAAGTGACGTCCTTGAATGTGAGTTCGTCGTATAATCACTTTCAAGTGGAACAAAAAAAAATCAAATATCGTAAGTTGACATCATTCGTATTATGATCAATATAAAATCCTCTATTGTTTAACCGTCAGTTTGAAACATGTTCAAGATTGGAAGGGGTCTACTTTTCTCCTCTTTCCTTGTTCTTGGTTTCATTGATCTATCAGAATCAGTCTTTTCATTACGTATATTCTACCCTCTCTGTGAGATTACACTTAATATGTCGCCGTCATTGTCGTTTGTTGGCTTCATTTTTCTCCTATTGATTAATACTACTACAACAACATACTCAGTGGAATCCTACAAGTAGAGTCTGGGAAGGATAAAATATACACAGACTTTACCACTACCTCGTAAAGATAGAGAGACTATTTTCGAAAGACCCTCGTCTTTTTCAAGAAATCTTATCCTCAATCCCCTCTTTTTTGGGGAATTCAAATGACCAAATATTTTTTTTTCTATTTAAAGTCAAGAAATTCATAATGGGAAACAAAATAATGAGAAGAAAGGAAGAAAAACTTGTTGGTTGGGTCCTACAAATTTGTCAAAAAGGTAATTATTTTTTCTACAAACAGTTCAAACTGGTAGTTGAACAAATCAACAACTCTGACATAAAAAAAATAAAATTTACAACTAAATTAAATACATTTTTCCAAGTTTTTAAAATGTTTGATTTTAGAAAAAACTACGCGGATAAGCAAATATATACTAGTTAATCAACTAATATAGCTATAATTCAAATTAATTACGGCTTACGATAAACATATAGTTATAATTACAGTTTGAGTTTTGTACACTTCACACAAATCAAATTGTATAGCGAAATATACAAATGTTATATAAAAACTGCAAATTGTATAGCGAATTATACAAACATATATAAATCCTGCACAAATTATACGAACGTTATTGTAATTATATTTATGAAATATAATTATCCAAACTATAATTATGGAACATAATTAAAATATCTCGTGATTTTATTAAAGTCTACATAGTAGTTTAGTGTAATGAATGGTAAGTTTTTATAACCCAAATAAATGCAACAATTCTTAGTCAAAATTAGTGGTTTAGAGCATTTATTGCTATTATTTTATTTTTTTAAAAAAGAGAATTTTTCATTTTATTCTCCATCTAGAATTGAATATTTGACTGCAGTTTTTTTTTTCAAAAAAAAAAAGAAGTTTGACTGCATTTTTTATTATTTTTATTTTTACGTATACTTTAAGTTATACTTCCTCCGTCCAACTTTACTTGACCCCTATTGACTTGGCACAGGGATTAAGAAGTAGTAAATAATAGGGGTAATTTTAC